>LGRX02035416.1:0-56665 GCA_001247695.2 Cymbomonas tetramitiformis
GTTTCGCACTATCACGGGTTAGTCGGGTACATACGTAAGGAAACCCTATCCAATTCAAGCGACACACGGCCGTACGGGGCACCCGGCGATGAACCAACGCCATTCCGGTCACTCATGATCATTTTGGAAGCATTTCATAAGCATATAACAAACTATAACTCAAACCACTCCGAAGTTGCTATCTGTTTCGCACTATCACGGGTTAGTTGGGTACATACGTAAGGAAACCCTATCCAATTCAAGCGACACACGGCCGTACGGGGCACCCGGCGATGAACCAACGACATTCCGGTCACTCATGATCATTTTTGGAAGCATTTCAAACCAAAAAAAAAAAAAAAAAAAAAAAAAATGGAAGGAGTGGCGTCTTCCAATTTCGAGCGATCGTCGTTTATCCAAGTTGGTGCGAATATTGCTGGCTGGTCCCAAATTTCCGTTTTTCTTATTACCGAGTGATTACTGTACGAGGCGCTCGATGCAGACGCAGTGCGCAGGCCACCACCATCCAACGACATGGCTCGCACATGGCTCACGAAGCGTGCCCCTACGCAGCCACCTGCTTCTACCGCAGGGGCAGGACCATCTCAGGCTGCTGCAGGCCCGTCTCAGGCTGTTGCAGGCCCATCTCAGGCTGCTGCAGGCCCATCTCGAGCTGCCGCTGGACCATCTCAGGCTGCCGCCGGACCATCTCAGGCTGCCGCTGGACTGTCTCGTGCCAGGTCCGTCAGCAGCTCGCCGTCTTATGCCCCAATGGCCAGTTCTGGAATGGTATTCTTTAACCAGTGCAAGACGGTCAGCAGGCTTGGGTATTCTCACTTCCTTGCCTGACAGCGTGATCATGTAGATCTCGTCCGTCGCCTCATCCCATCGATGTCGTGCTGCGCGTCTCCTCACACGACGAACTTCGTCCTCTGGCAACCTCACGCTGCCATTGGACTTCAACCATCTGAGGCACCATGCGTCATCATGCACATCTCGATGCTTGTCACGGTTAACCTGCTGTTCGGCCACACTGGCCATCAAGTCCGCGAACCTGGTGGTGCACGCCAATCTGAGGAGTCTCATCTCCACATATTTGGCAGGCGGACTCCAAGCAGGCACGTTAACGCGCGCTGCTGGAGTTGCGCCCTCCTTCACGAAGTGGCTCTCGTGCCTCTGGCGATACTGCTCGATGGCGTAGAGCTGCCACTCCTTCTTCTTCTTCTTCTTCTTCTTGGTTCCAGCCTTCTGTCGCTGGGCCCCAATTCCTTCTGCACCTTTCTGCCCTTGTGAGCACATTATCTGCAGCTTCTCCTCCCAGTCACGGTGACTCATGGTCTTCGCCACCTGCTGGGTATATGCGTTCGAATTCTCAACCCATTCCGCCAGCAAAGCTTGCCTCTGCTGAAGGTCCGACCTCGCGTGGTCTGCCCAGTTGTTGTCTACAGCGATAGGCTGTCCTGGGGAATTCTCCGCCTCTAAGGACTCCTCGCTGTGAGGAAGCCCCTTTCTGCTTGCTTCTGCGACCGCCATCAACAGTTCCATAGCCCTGCGATCCATGGCCAGGCCCAGAATGCTTGCCAGTTCTACGTCGTTCAGGCCATCGGCCATGCGTAGCTCACTTGCGCTGTAGCCCATGGCTAGCGCCCAAGAGGGAGGCGCCAGCCCCGTTGCCCGCAAGCGATGGTCTTGTCATGCTTCTTGGCGACCTTGCTGGTGATGCCCGGATAACTCCGCAGCCTGAGACCTCGCTCCTGGTTGCACACGCCAAGCTCATACACGACTCGTTGGCCCCGGCAATGGTCCACGAATGCCAAGCCAAACTTCACCATGAAGACGGTGAGGTTGCGGCGCTCCTTCAAGGCTCTCACCTCCTCCACGGTCAGAAAGGTGCCCACTGCACGGACGGATGAGGTGGCCATTCGCACGGCATCCCAATCTGACCCCGCTGGAGATGGAGGCGCCCTCGCAGGGGGCGGAGACAGACGATGCGCCCGTGGCGGACTCGGAGGCGTGGAAGGCGGGCCTCCCGGGGAGCGTGATCGGGCATCACGTGGGACACGGATCGAGCCCGCCCATGAGCCAACGTTGGTCATCGCAGGCGATGCAGGGGGCGATTCCCCTCAAGAAGGGCTATCAGCAGGATCCGGCGGCCAGGCTGCGGTGGCGCAGACGAGTCGAGGTGACAACTCACGAGAATCGTCCACGGGCCCAACGTCGCTGGATGCTGGCGACGGCGTAGGGAGATGCGCGAAGCGTGACAAGCGCGGCGGAGGGCCAAACTACTCAGAGATGGCTCGCCCTCTCAACGACCTGCTCAAGAAAGAGATTACCGATATCAAGGGAGCTTGGGGGAAGGATCAAGACCAAGCGCTCCAGGAGCTGAAGGACGCGCTCTGCTCTGGGAGATGTCTGAGGCCTATCGACTACGACAGACCCCTCATATTGTACACTGATTGGAGCACCTATGGCATTGGCGCAGTGCTGGGCCAGAAGGATGACGATGGGAAGGAGTACATTTGCATGGCGATCAGTCGATCCTTGAGTAAGACAGAGAGGCAGTACGCCAGTTTCAAGGGCGAGATGCTTGCAGTGGTGTGGGCAGTGCGCACGTTGAGACAGTACCTGCATGGCGTACACTTCACGCTGGTAACTGACCACTCACCGCTCACCACTTTGATGGAGAAGGCTGATCTTCAGGGTCAGCACCTGCGCTGGGCAATCAGCTTGCAGGAGTTCGACTTCACGGTGCAGTATCGCCCAGGAGCCAAGAACAGTAACGCTGACGTGCCGTCTCGCTACCCGTTACCAACCACGACGGATGAGACTGGGGCAAGGCATGAGAGAGAAAAGGTGACTGCGCTTCACGCAGGCGTGGGGGAAGTGCGCAGGAAGGATTTCCGCGATCACTTGTGCTTCATGTTAGCTGGGGAGGTTTCCCCAGGGGAAGAGGCCACGCCAGAGGTCCAAGTTGCCAACTACTGCAAGAGGGCTGCCGTGGAGCAGCTGGGCACGGGACCAGTGCATCGTTTGTTCGATTTGCATCACCAGGAGGAATTGGAGTGCAATCATAGGAACTGGAGTGCAATCATGAAGTGGTTCGGCTTCTATCCACGCTGCAGGAGCTACAGCAGCAGAAGCCCCCAGGATACATCCTGGAGAACGTGTCCCCATTGTCGCACAGACCCGGGACCAAGATCAGGGACGAGGTGTTCCCGTACATTGCCAGCGTCATTGGACGACCAGTGTCCTTTGATGCAGCACAAGCAGGCGCTTACGCACATCGATTGCGAGCGTATTGGAGCAACTTGTTCCAGAGCCACCAGTTCCGCTCCGTGATGAGCAAGGTGGCGAGACCAGAAGGACGAGTCGTATCGTCAATCCTGTCCAAGGGCTGGCAGCCCAGGCCAGTGATAAGAACAGACCGCGCGCCTCACTACGTGGTGAACGTGGTGGGAGAACCGTTGAGGGCTCTTCCCACCATCATGGCGACGCAAGGGTCAAGAGCATTCAGAAAAGCAAGGATGGGCACCGTGGTGCGCAACCAGAACAGTACCTGTGTAGTGCTCAAACGCCTCCGTCGCCTCGCTGCATATCGAAACCGCCGGAGAAGGAAGACGCTGCGAGGCGTGGTTGGCCGGCATCCTGGATGCCCTCGGCGCGTGGACAACATGGGTAGCAGTCCCATGGGTTAGGCTCGCGTGGCCGAGAGGCCTGAGCACATGGACACGAGCTGGACGAGGAATGTGGACGAGGTTCGCGACCCCCCTGCGCGTCGTCAGTACCCGCCTTCTGTCGGGACGTCCGAGCATCGGCCGAGCGCGGGCGGTGCTGCGCGTTCGTCTGCTCCTTCCGTTGACCGCCATGGGACTGCTACCCATGTCGTCCACGCGCCGAGGGCGTCCAGGATGCCGGCCAACCGCGCCTCGCAGCGCCTTCCTTCCTCGTCGGTTTCTATATGCAGCGAGGCGACGGAGGCGTTTGAGCACTACACAGACGAGCAGCGTGGGGCGCAGCGACAGCACGCGCATTTTCATCAGGGCTCCCCGGACACAGCGGGCGGGCGGCCCTGATGCGCAACCGACGCTGTGGCCGTGGGCTGCCTGCACAGGCAGTCCACTTGAGGCCAGGAGTCCTGCGAGCGGGTGTCTCGCTCGCAGGTAGTGCGGTGGTTTGGTGGTGGCTTGGACGAGGTCCCATGCCCATAGTCGCCGTTTGGGCGGTGTGGGAAACAATGGCGTGGCACTTGGCGTGGTGCCCTTTTCGCATTTGGTGGAGGCACGGCGTGGCCTCGTTTTTGGACCGGCTGCCGGTGTGGTGGTCAGCTGCTCGACGTTATCCCCGTCGTACGTCTTACGACATTTGGGTCCTGTGGGTCCTCGCCTGTATTTGGTACGTTGGATTGCTTATCGTGCGTGCCACGGGCGTCTATGCTGGCGTGCACCGTGTTCGTGCAGAGGGTTGGATGGTGGTGCCACTTCGGGGGGTGGTCGTCTCCTTGGCATGCTGGTCGCAGTGTGCAGCCGCCCTCCTCCTCGTGCTCCTCGCCTGGCTTTGGGTTTGCGCCAGCATTTACGCTGAAAATGTGGCGCACCTTGTCGCCCGTGTCCCGGACGGCCCTGTGGGCGTGCATCACACTCGACGTGACCGTGGATGGGCTGTTCCGTCCTTGCGATGGTCCCAGGTTTTCTTGTTGGGCCGCGTGTGCCTGCCCGCTTTGCCATCCAGGTTGGACAAACCTCGCTTTGCGGCACGCTGGGCGCAGCTTCGGCGCAATCTCCAGCTTCATTGCCTTGCGCAGGCCGCCTACGTGGCGCTTGTCCTTGCGGTCGTGGTCTCCGCCGCTGCTGGTGGGAGTGCTCGCTGGGCGCACGGGGGGTGGAGAATGATGGCGTGCTTTTTCGCTTCGAACTCGCCAGCAGCCGCAGTGCATTTCAACAGAATTTTGCGATTTTTTCTGCTTTTGTGCGGAATCTTGTGGGTCGCTGGCAAGCTGGCTGGGAGTGTGCCCACGTACGAGGTCATATCACCCACGCGCAGTGCTTGGGGTGCGTCCCCCTGCACTGCTTGGGAGGCTCAGCAATCCTCGAGGCAATGGGAGCCAGGCTGGGAAGTCAACGTCGCGGAGCAGGATGAGGTCTTGCCGTACACCGTGCTTGACGAGCTTCAACCTCTAGGTGACACGACAGTGACGAAGGACGAGGCAGCGTGGCTCGACACTGAGCTCAATGCCACGTTTGGAGGACATCCTGACTTCAAGGAGGAGCACTGGGAGGAGATGCGAAATGTTCTCCGCAGGTGCAAGGGCACTTTTGCCAACAGTCCTCACGACCTGACAGGCTACAAGGGCAAGGCAGAGCACAACACGTTCTCCATCCCTTTTGTAGACGAATCCAAGGCCGCTTACCAGAGACCCAGGAAGTACAGCCCGGGCGAGCAGGAAATCATCGATATCCACTGCAAGCGTGCAAGGAACTTTTGGAGTATGGCTTCATAGAGCCTGCAGCCAAGCATTGCAGGCATGCGAGTAACGTCGTCGTGGCTGGCAAGAAGGATCATGAGACTGGCCTGTGGACCCAGACGAGATTCTGCGTGGATCTCAGGGGTGTCAACCGGCACTCCCTCAAAGACAATACGCTGCCACATCGACCAGAGGAGCTCTATCAGAAGGTGGCGAAGGCCAAGTTCAAGACCACGCTGGATGCCACCAAAGCCTTCCACCAGATTCCCATGGCCACGGAAGAGGACAGGAGCAAGACGGCGTTCTGGTGGAAGAACCAGCTGTATCAGTACACCTCGATGCCTTTTGGGGCAGCTGGAGCAACATCTGCGTTTGTGAGAATCATGGACTACGAGTTGCGTCATCTACAGCATTGCACTGTGGCATACGTTGATGACGTAGTGGTCTACACTGACTCCACGCCTGAGCAACATCTGAAGGACGTCGAGGACGTGTTGCGCACATTGGGGGACGCTGGCATAAGATTGCATTCAGGGTTGATGCCGCTGCTATTCCTCTGGCAAGTTTACTCCTGCTTCAGGTTTAGGCCAGTACACCAGGGGTGTCCCTGGATTAACCGTCAGACAAGGTAGAACTGCCAGAGAAACCGTAAGGTAAAAGTCCACTCATAAGGTAATAACTCACTGCCGGTCTGCTCTGTCCAGGCAGATGCCGCCGCTAATTAGCTCCCAGGTCACGCACACTTGCCTTTCAGTTAGGCCAGTACACCAGGGGTGTCCCTGGATTCACTTCAGACAAGGTGGTCAACTGGAGAGACCACTGAGAGGTAGCTCATCAAGGTACACATTAACTGCTGATTCACTCTGTCGCCGGTAAGTCCAGGCAGATGCCGCCGCTAATTAACTTCCAGGTCACGCACACTTGCCTTTCAGTTAGGCCAGTACACCAGGGGTGTCCCTGGATTCACTTCAGACAAGGTGGTCAACTGGAGAGACCACTGAGAGGTAGCTCATCAAGGCACACATTAACTGCTGATCCACTCTTTCGCCGCCGCCGCCCAAGCTCATGCCGTGCTGATTAGCTCTAAACTGAAGAACACCTGTTAGCAGTTAGGCCAGTGCACCAGGGGTGCCCCTGGATTCACTGCAGAACAAGGTGCTGAGCATATCACCGGATAGAAGAAGGCCGCTCATTAACCAGTGAATTCAGAGCTGATCCGTTGCCGCCGTCGCTGGTGACCCCTTTCAGTGCAAGTATCACCAAGTTCAGGGAAGAAGAAGGGTCCGCCAGTGCACCGTGGGTGCCCCTGGAGTCGCCTGACTTCCGAATCCGCTCTTGCAAACTGCTGCCGACTTCTCGCCAAAGGGTCTTTACTTCTGGATTAACACTGAAATAAAAAGCCGCTCCGCGCAGGACATTATTGTTTTGAAAAAGTATGAAAACAGCAGTAAAACATATTCATCAAAATTGGTATAATAACCACAAAATACGAATTATTGTGTACAAAAGCTGTGAGCAGAACTGTCTTAGCACTCTAGCACTGGCACGCGAACAGCCACCTAGTACTTGCGAAGGCAAAACAATAATGAGTCCACTAGTCTGACCTACGGTCAGAGCTTACTTATATCTCAATGCTCTGTCACATTTCCCAAAACTGTAACGGGTTCTAGCCCTCAAATCTTCATCTGGCCAATGGAAAGTCATTATTCCATGCCAGCTCTAACAATGTTACCGTTTACCACATTCTGACTGACACGTCAGTGGCAAAGGAGTCACTGCCATCTTCATCGTATCATTCCCTGGTCACTTGATACTGACCATATCTTCTCTGGCAGGTCTGCATCTCTCAGGTGGTCATCTTAGCAGAGCCTGTCACACTGTCATCTCTGTCACGCGTGCGCGCGTGTGCAATGGTGAGGAGTTGCTGGACGAGCTCCAACTCCCTCACTGGTACGAGAGCACGGGTGTCTGGACGTACCAGTTGCTCAGGTACCTCTGCCCAGTGAACATGGAGTCCCTCTCGGATGGCATACTCCGGCAATATGATCGACATGGCAGCAGGGGACCACCTCTGGAGCTCGTCTCGCTGGATTCCAGCACCAAGTACTACCCCGTGGGAGATGGTCTTGGGGGGCCTGGCAGGGTGTTCTCCGAGAATGCTGCTGCTCAGGAGTACGTGCGCCTGGGGGAGATGAGGAAGATGCTCAAGTCAGTCGACACCAGGCAGCAGGGCTACGAGGCGCTCGATGCAGACGCAGCGCGCAGGCCACCACCATCCAACGACATGGCTCGCACATGGCTCACGAAGCGTGCCCCTACTAAGGTGACTACAGTAAACACTCGATTTTAAGAAAACAGGAATTTTAGGTCAGCCTAGCAACTTTCTTATTTATATAGAGATCTTAGATATGGAGTGTTATGTGTTAAATATTGTGAAGAAATCAAAAAAGTTGGCTACTTTCTTATTGGCGGGTTTTCTTATTACTGAGTGATTACTGTAGGTAATTTTTTGGGTAAATTACCGGTAAGAGTATTACCGGTAATTTACCTGGTAATACCAACCCCCCGTATCGCCTTACTTTACATATTTAAGGGTTTACCGGTAAACTACCACGGTAAGGCGGTATTACCATGGTAATTTACCAATTACCACTAAAATTTACCAATTTTCCCTAGTCTGGGATCTCCGATTGGGCGACGCTGGATACTTTCGGGTTTTCCGGAAAAGACAAATCGATAACCTCGACGGAAACTGTCACGGATGAAAGTTCACTTTGCACTTTCCTGCCCCGACGCGAGAGCACAACTCTCTTCTCTTTAATGGTTTAATCTTAAATCCACATCAGTAATCTGGTATGGCGTCGTGTGATGCTCCTGACGAGGAGGAGGAATATCACGGCTCGAATGGGCAAATAGGGCGTGAGATATGATCAAAATGGTAAATGACCCGCCACTTTGCAGACACAACCCCAAACATGCATATCGGCATCCTATACATACACCATATACGGCGGGGTCGTGTAGACGTGCCTACATATGTCTAGAAACATTTATATATAAGGAAATGAGTAAAATTGGACAATCGAATGCGAAAAATAAAATAGTAGATACTTAAGAAAAATAATCATCCTGTCTGTACTTCTGGAAAAAGAATATGGATTGATAATATACTCGCATGGCGTAGCATACGCCATGTGATGCGCCCACACAATTGTATTGATCAACCCCGACCCATAGCCACAAAAAATAAAAGGATTCCGAGCCCCGATGCAACTTTTAGGTTATTCCTTGCTGGCGGTATTACTTTGGTATTACCGCCTAAAGTATTACCGGTAAATTACCCGGTATTACCACACCCCATATTCGCATTACCGGTAAAGTAGTCACCTTAGCCCCTACGCAGCCACCTGCTCCTACCGCAGGGGCAGGACCATCTCAGGCTGCTGCAGGACCATCTCAGGCTGCTGCAGGCCCATCTCAGGCTGCTGCAGGCCCATCTCGAGCTGCCGCTGGACCATCTCAGGTTGCCGCTGGACCATCTCAGGCTGCCGCTGGACCGTCTCGTGCCAGGTCCGTCAGCAGCTCGCCGCCGCGCTTGTCACGCATCAGCGCTTTCCAAGCTGCCCTCTGCATCGCGCATCTCCCTACGCCGTCGCCATCATCCAGCGACGTTGGGCCCGTGGACGATTCTCGTGAGTTGTCACCTCGACTCGTCTGCGCCACCGCCGCTTGGCCGCCGGATCCTGCTGACAGCCCTTCTCGAGGGGAATCGCCCCCTGCATCGCCTGCGATGACCAACATTGGCTCATGGGCGGGCTCGATCCGTGTCCCACGTGATGCCCGATCACGCTCCCCGGGAGGCCCGCCTTCTACGCCTCCGAGTCCGCCGCAGGCGCGTCATTGGTCTCCACCCCCTGCGAGGGCGCCTCCATCTCCAGCGGGGTCAGATTGGGATGCCGTGCGAATGGCCACCTCATCCGTCAGTGCAGTGGGCACCTTTCTGACCGTGGAGGAGGTGAGAGCCTTGAAGGAGCGCCGCAACCTCACCGTCTTCATGGTGAAGTTTGGCTTGGCATTCGTGGACCGTTGCCGGGGCAAACGAGTCGTGTATGAGCTTGGCGTGTGCAACCAGGAGCGAGGTCTCAGGCTGCGGAATTATCCGGGCATCACCAGCAAGGTCGCCAAGAAGCATTATGACAAGACCATCGCTTGCGGGCAACGGGGCTGGCGCCTCCCTCTTGGGGGACAGACGACGTCTGCCAACCTGCTGGAGGCTATCATGTCGGCCTATGCTGATCTGTCGCATCGCAGCTCGGGGCACAGGCGCGAAGGAGGTCATGCGAGGAACATCGAGTTCTCGCTGTGCACCTACGTGGAGCTTGGGTCGGCGCACGTGCTGCGCTGCATGGCGCACCCGAACGCCACGCCGGTACACTACATCTTCATGGAGAACCAGCGGTGTTTGTCTTGGCACGCTGAGTTCACGAACGATAACCTCATGCGGGACGACCGGAAGTTCACATGCTTACAGTGGGGGTACAAGGAAGCGGCCGCGCCATGGTTGCGGCCGGCCCTGGAAGCCTTGGAGGCGCGCCGTCTCCCGCAGCCGACGAGCAGCGTGAGGCGCAGCGACAGCAAGCGCATTTTCATCAGGGCTCCCCGGGCACAGCGGGCGGGCAGCCCTGATGCACAACCAACGCTGTGGCCGTGGGCTGCCTGCACGGGCAGTCCACTTGAGGCCGGGAGTCCTGCGAGCGTGTGTCTCGCTTGCAGGTAGTGCAGTGGTTTGGTGGTGGCTGGGACGAGGTCCCGTGCCCATGGTCGCCGTCTGGGCGATGTGGGAGGCGATGGCGTGGCACTTGGCATGGTGCCCTTTTCGCATTTGGTGGAGGCACTGCGTGGCCTCGTTTTTGGACCGGCTGCCGGTGTGGTGGTCGGCTGCTCGACGTTATCCCCGTCGTGCGTGTTACGACATTTGGGTCTTATGGGCCCTCGCCTGCATTTGGTACGTTGGGTTGCTTATCGTGCGCACCACGGGCATCTATGCTGGCGTGCACCGTGTTCGTGCAGAGGGTTGGATGGTCGTGCCCCTTCGGGGGGTGGTCGTTTCCTTGGCGTGCTGGTCGCAGTGTGCAGCCGCCCTCCTCCTCGTGGTCCTTGCCTGGCTTTGGGTTTGTACCAGCATTTACGCTGAGGATGTGGCGTGCCATGCCTCTTGTGTCCCGGACGACCCTTTGGACAAACATCACATTCGACGTGACCATGGATGGACTGTTCCGTCCCTGCGTTGGTCCCGCAAGTTTTCTTGTTGGGCCGCGTGTGCCTGCCCGCTTTGCCGGCCAGGTTGGACAAACCTCGCTTTGCGGCGCGCTGGGCGCAGCTTCGACGCAATCTCCGACTTCATCGCGTCGCGCAGGCCGCCTACATGGCGCTTGTCCTTGCAGTCGTGGTCTCCACCGCCGCTGGTGGGAGTACTCGCTTGGCGCACGGGGGGTGGAGAGTAATGGCGTGCTTCTTCGCTTCGAACTCGCCAGCAGCCGCAGTGCATTTCAACAGAATTTTGCGATTTTTTCTGCTTTTGTGCGGAATCTTGTGGGTCGCTGGCAAGCTGGCTGGGAGTGTGCCCACGTACGAGGTCATGTCACCCACGCGCAGTGCCTGGGGTGCGTCCCCCTGCACTTCTTGGGAGGCTCAGCAATCCTCGAGGCAATGGGAGCCGGGCTGGGAAGCCAACGTCGCGGAGCAGGATGAGGTCTTGCCGTACACCGTGCTGGACGAGCTTCAACCTCTAGGTGACACGACAGTGACCAAGGACGAGGCAGCGTGGCTCGACACTGAGCTCAATGCCACGTTTGGAGGACATCCTGACTTCAAGGAGGAGCACTGGGAGGAAATGCGAAATGTTCTTCGCAGGTGCAAGGCCACTTTTGCCAACAGTCCTCACGATCTTACAGGCTACAAGGGCAAGGCGGAGCACAACACGTTCTCCATTCCTTTCATAGACGAATCCAAGGCCGCCTACCAGAGACCCAGGAAGTACAGCCCGGGCGAGCAGGAAATCATCGATATCCATCCACTGCAAGGAACTCTTGGAGTATGGCTTCATAGAGCCTGCAGCCAAGCATTGCAGGCATGCGAGTAACGTCGTCGTGGCTGGCAAGAAGGATCATGAGACTGGCCTGTGGACCCAGACGAGATTCTGCGTGGATCTCAGGGGTGTCAACCGGCACTCCCTCAAAGACAATACGCTTCCACATCGACCAGAGGAGCTTTATCAGAAGGTGGCGAAGGCCAAGTTCAAGACCACGCTGGATGCCACCAAAGCCTTCCACCAGATTCCCATGGCCACGGAAGAGGACAGGAGCAAGACGGCGTTCTGGTGGAAGAACCAGCTGTACCAGTACACCTCGATGCCTTTTGGGGCAGCTGGAGCAACATCTGCGTTTGTGAGAATCATGGACTACGAGTTGCGCCATCTGCAGCATTGCACTGTGGCATACGTTGACGACGTAGTGGTCTACACTGACTCCACGCCTGAGCAACATCTGAAGGACGTCGAGGACGTGTTGCGCACATTGGGGGACGCCGGCATAAGATTGCACGCAGGCAAGAGCACCTTCGGTGCAGCCACGGTGGACTTTCTGGGTTACCGCATTGGGCATAACTCCATTGGCGCACAGGAAGCGAAGTGCAAGGCCATCCAGGAGCTTCCGAGGCCGCAGGACAAGACGGGGCTTCGTTCCATCTTGGGCATGATGAATTACTACAAGGGCTTAGTGGGTGAGCCAGGAGGGCCAAACTACTCAGAGATGGCTCGCCCTCTCAACGACCTGCTCAAGAAAGAGATTACCGATATCAAGGGAGCTTGGGGGAAGGATCAAGACCAAGCACTCCAGGAGCTGAAGGACGCGCTCTGCTCTGGGAGATGTCTGAGGCCTATCGACTACGACAGACCCCTCATATTGTACACTGATTGGAGCACCTATGGCATTGGCGCAGTGCTGGGCCAGAAGGATGACGATGGGAAGGAGTACATTTGCATGGCGATCAGTCGATCCTTGTGGCTACTATCCGACAGTCCTTCCCCAAGGACTAAATTGAAAACTAGTCCTTGGGGAAGGACTAGCGCCGTCGATTTTTTTGGGACGACCTAGCCAATGCCAGTGACCCTATGTCTCGGTTTGTGTCATCAATGTGACCTAAACTAAGTCCCTTAATGCCCCATTGGCCACGGGATGGCGCATGTTGTTGTCGGTGGACGCCCGTGTGGCATGCACCCAACTATTTCCATGAAATCCATTCAAATCGCCAAGCTGATTTCAGTACCTGATTTTCATGATTTTTTTTGGGAGATCTCTAGGTCCCAGATAGGTGCCGCAAGTGGTAATACTGCACAAGTATAGCCTATCCAATGATAGGTGGGCGTGGCGGTGAGTTGGGATTATGCCATTGGTCGCTATATGGCTACTGCTTGGTGGTACTTGTCATATTTATATCAGCTGGAACTGCTTAAGTATGGGGCCACAATGCCCAAATTGCAGCTTTGCATGGCCCATATCATGTGATCTATGGGACATATTACAAATAGTGAGCATAGTGATGCATAAATATGACTTCAAACTATACCTCGGTATTTTTTTGGGAATTTTCCAACCATTAGGGTGCGTGTTATTGAATATTTTGCTCGAATTTTGGGTCGAAAAATGTCAGAATTCAGCATTTTCGTCTTAGTGGTGGTGTTTACCATGCGCTGAGAGCATAATATATCGTCATTATACGCCATTTACGGTTATGCACCTTTACATTGGGTCATACATTTGATGTGTGGGTGGTGGTACATCACCCCCTATCCATCTAAGGGGCCATTAGGGGCCATGCCGCCACTAGTCCTTCCCCAAGGACTAGCCAAATGAATTAAATTTAGAGCATGCCATAGCCCTAAACCGCGGCTAGATTACGGGTACCCAAACTTTGAAATTCAACTTCCCACAAAGATAGGCACTTAGGTTGTGTCCCAAAGGATTTTTTGAAGCATGGTGTTGGGTCTAAGGACCATTAATCCGGCCGTAATGTGCATTTCCGCCTAGTCCTTGGGGAAGGACTAGTGGCCCGGATAGTAGCCACTTGAGTAAGACAGAGAGGCAGTACGCCAGTTTCAAGGGCGAGATGCTTGCAGTGGTGTGGGCAGTGCGCACGTTGAGACTGTACCTGCATGGCGTACACTTTACGCTGGTAACTGACCACTCACCGCTCACCACTTTGATGGAGAAGGCTGATCTTCAGGGTCAGCACCTGCGCTGGGCAATCAGCTTGCAGGAGTTCGACTTCACGGTGCAGTATCGCCCAGGAGCCAAGAACAGTAACGCTGACGTGCCGTCTCGCTACCCGTTACCAACCACGACGGATGAGACTGGGGCAAGGCATGAGAGAGAAAAGGTGACTGCGCTTCACGCAGGCGTGGGGGAAGTGCGCAGGAAGGATTTCCGCGATCACTTGTGCTTCATGTTAGCTGGGGAGGTTTCCCCAGGGGAAGAGGCCACGCCAGAGGTCCAAGTTGCCAACTACTGCAAGAGGGCTGCCGTGGAGCAGCTGGGCACGGGACCAGTGCATCGTTTGTTCGATTTGCATCACCAGGAGGAATTGGAGTGCAATCAGGGGGTCATGTTCGACACTGATCTGCCCGAATTGGTGACCGACTCTGGAAGGTTGGCGAGGGCAGCTTGGAAAGCGCTGAGCCTGGCACGACCCACGCGAGGCACGCATGGCGAAGTACAGCAATGAGTACTTCGAAGGCGAACGCATCTTGAAGCCTGAGAAGGTGGACACCAGGGTGTTGAGCAAGCAGTTCTTCTCGCAAGCTCGAGAGGAAGGCGTGGTGTGCTATGAGCCATGTTGAGGCCTTTGTGCTGGTCTGGAGATGCTGCTCCGCAGTGGCATGAAGGTGGATCGATACTTATATCAAGACATATCACCGAGCAGTCAGACGGTGGCCAGAGCCAGGTGTACGGCGCTGCTGCGACGATACCCTGACCTCATTTCGCCCAGTGCAGTGGAATTTGGGGCCTTACCCCAAGATCTGCGCGACACGACGAGCGCCGACTTCATACGGGCAGGAGCTCTTCGAGGACGTCAGTGGGTCATGGTGTGTGGGTTCCCATACCAGGACCTCTCCCCTGCTGGAACGCTTACAGGCCTGGATGGCAGGCATAGCAAATTATTTTATGAAGTGGTTCGGCTTCTATTCACGCTGCAGCAGCTACAGCAGCAGAAGCCCCCAGGATACATCCTGGAGAACGTGTCCCCATTGTCGCACAGACCCGGGACCAAGATCAGGGACGAGGTGTTCCCGTACATTGCCAGCGTCATTGGCCGACCAGTGTCCTTTGATGCAGCACAAGCAGGCGCTTACGCACATCGATTGCGAGCGTATTGGAGCAACTTGTTCCAGAGCCACCAGTTCCGCTCCGTGATGAGCAAGGTGGCGAGACCAGAAGGACGAGTCGTATCGTCAATCCTGTCCAAGGGCTGGCAGCCCAGGCCAGTGATAAGAACAGACCGCGCGCCTCACTACGTGGTGAACGTGGTGGGAGAACCGTTGAGGGCTCTTCCCACCATCATGGCGACGCAAGGGTCAAGAGCATTCAGAAAAGCAAGGATGGGCACCGTGGTGCGCAACCAGAACGATGAAGACATCGAGGAAGAGTCCCGAGAGGTGAACCTCGACGAGAAGGCGCTAGCCATGGGCTACAGCGCAAGTGAGCTACGCATGGCCGATGGCCTGAACGACGTAGAACTGGCAAGCATTCTGGGCCTGGCCATGGATCGCAGGGCTATGGAACTGTTGATGGCGGTCGCAGAAGCAAGCAGGAAGGGGCTTCCTCACAGCGAGGAGTCCTTGGAGGCGGAGAATTCCCCAGGACAGCCTATCGCTGTAGACAACAACTGGGCAGACCACGCGAGGTCGGACCTTCAGCAGAGGCAAGCTTTGCTGGCGGAATGGGTTGAGAATTCGAACGCATATACCCAGCAGGTGGCGAAGACCATGAGTCACCGTGACTGGGAGGAAAAGCTGCAGACAATGTGCTCACAAGGGCAGAACGGTGCAGAAGGAATTGGGGCCCAGCGACAGAAGGCTGGAACCAAGAAGAAGAAGAAGAAGAAGAAGGAGTGGCAGCTCTACGCCATCGAGCAGTATCGCCAGAGGCACGAGAGCCACTTCGTGAAGGAGGGCGCAACTCCAGCAGCGCGCGTTAACGTGCCTGCTTGGAGTCCGCCTGCCAAAGATGTAGAGATGAGACTTCCCAGGTTGGCGTGCACCACCAGGTTCGCGGACTTGATGGCCAGTGTGGCCGAGCAGCAGGCTGACCGTGACAAGCATCGAGATGTGCATGATGACGCATGGTGCCTCAGATGGTTGAAGTCCAATGGCAACGTGAAGTTGCCAGAAGATGAAGTTCGTCGTGTGAGGAGACGCGCAGCACGACATCGATGGGATGAGGCGACGGACGAGATCTACATGATCACGCTGTCAGGCAAGGAAGTGAGAATACCCAAGCCTGCTGACCGTCTTGCACTGGTTAAAGAATGCCATTCCAGAACTGGCCATTGGGGCATAAGACGCACGCAGCATCTTCTGTGGCAGCGCCATTGGTGGGCCGACCTGAAGAAGGACGTTGAGGCCGTGGTTACTCAGTGTGAAACCTGTCAGCGTGTGAAGACTCACTATGCAAGAGAGGAGGCGTGTTTGTCACCCCTTGAGATCGTGTCATTCATGTATCGGTGGTCGCTGGACCTAGCATGGCCTTCAAGGAGGCAGACCAAGGCGGGCAACAACAGGGTGCTCATCATGACCGAGCACTACACCAGATTCATAGTCTGCGTGCCCATTCCTGACAAGGAGGCAAGGACCATCGCAGCGGCATTTCGCAGTCATGTTCTGGCGGTGTTCGGGGCGCCAGCCGAGTGCTTGGTGGATGGAGGCAAAGAGTTCGAGGGCGAGTTTAAGCAGTTATGCAGAGACTGTCTGATAGACCGACGAGTCACATCGCCAGACTCACCGGAAGGCAATGGTCTCACTGAGCGAGTGGTGCGCACGATGAAGGTCTGCTTCAAGAAGATCGCCTTGGAGAAGGGCCTCGACTATGAGTGGGACGAGCAGCTCTGGCCACTCGTGCTGAGCTATAATGCGGCACGTCAAGAGTCCACAGGAGTGGCGCCGTTTACTTTGCTATTTGCCCAAGAGGCAGTGGTGCCACCAGACTTGAAGCAAGCGCCCAGTATAGACTTCAGTCCAGAGGTCAAGGATGACAAGGACGCTCGGGTCAAGGACCTCCTCCTGAGAGCAGAGGTGGTGAAGCGACTGATGGTGCACGCTGGTTGCAGCCTGGAGGTTGCACAACATCGTGATACTCTACATTACGAAGGAAGAAGGGGTGGTGGTATTGAGCCTAAGCCACACCAGTTTAAGGTGGGTGACTTTGTCTACATTAGACAGAAGCCTCGCAGCGGCATGGAAGTCGCGACCAAGTCCGCCATTCTGAAGCTGGTCAAGATACAGCGAGATGGTGTGGTGGTGCTTGAGGACGCCACCAAGTTAAGAGAGAAGAGCACCGTGCAGAGCATCGCGCCATGTCACCTACAGGTGAAGGACCAGTATGACTGCAGTGCAGCCGTTCCCAGCAAGCACCTAGCATGTGAAGTGTGCAGGAAGACTGATGGGGAGGCAGAGATGTTGTTGTGCGACGCATGCAACAGGGGTTACCACTTATGGTGTCTTAACCCAGCACTGGATGGAGTACCAGAAGGCGAGTGGCTATGTCCCAGGTGCTCAGGCACGGGGATGCAAGCTGCCAACGCTGAGGTGCAGACCCAGGAAGACGAGAGCTCTGGTGTCCTGGAGGACAGACTGGGCATGAAGGAGCAGCAATTGAACGAGAAGCTGTCCTCAGAAATGCGCCTGCTGCCAGCAGACGTGGGTCCCCGTCGTGTGGTGAAGGGAGACAAATCTCAGCCATGGCATGCCATCTCATCAAGGGAGATGCTATTGGAAGGGAAGGACGTGTTCTTCGGCGTGCCAGATCAGATTGATTGGGGCAGGCAGGATAAGCTCTCGAAGGCCGTGCAGATCTTCATGCCAGGGCATTGGAATGAGGGGCATCGCACGGTGCTGAGCAAGAAATATCGAGAACAGAAGGCAATGGCAAGGCAGCTGAGGGATGCACCTCTTGTGCCTGCTTTGGCTGAAGAAGAAGTTGAAAAGCGAGGAGAAGTGAGACACATGACCAAAGCCCAGGTGCGAGAAGCTAGCGCACTGCAGTGGGGGCTTGAGCTGGTCATCACAGTGCCCTCCGAGGTGAGGCGTTTGGCGACAAAGGTGGACTGGAAGTCCATCGATGAAGTCTGGGACCTGTGGGCAGGTACTGGGGTCATCAGTGAGGTGATGGTGGAGCAATGGCCACAGTTGAGGTTTATGAATAATGACTGGAATTCTCAGTTGGGTTGGTCTGAGGCGCGTGACGCACTTCAGCCAGGTAATTATTGCATATGGAAGGAGAAATATGGTGTCTGTGACGCAGTGGTGACTTCACCTTGGTTTGCAGCGCTGGATATCGCGTTTCCATTGGCAGTGATGGCCAGTCGTGTGGTGGCATGTGTCCACGTTCCATCTTATTACTTGACAGACATGACCGAGAGCAGGGCCGCGTACTTCAGACGATTGAGTCAGACAGGACGCTTGCATGTGATTGGACATCTGGAACATGGACCTATTGGCCGCAGGTGTATGTGGGTCTTGGTATTCGAGAATCCGCTGGTCAGAGCCAGGATGTTACAGGGTGGAGAAGGTGAAGGCATTGGTATGTTCACTTTCAGTTTGGGCAAGCTTGCGAAGGCAAAACAATAATGAGTCCACTAGTCTGACCTTCGGTCAGAGCTTACTTATATCTCAATGCTCTGTCACATTTCCCAAAACTGTAACGGGTTCTAGCCCTCAAATCTTCATCTGGCCAATGGAAAGTCATTATTCCATGCCAGCTTTAACAATGTTACCGTTTACCACATTCTGACTGACACGTCAGTGGCAAAGGAGTCACTGCCATCTTCATCGTATCATTCCCTGGTCACCTGATACTGACCATATCTTTTCTAGCAGGTCTGCATCTCTCAGGCGGTCATCTTAGCAGAGCCTGTCACACTGTCATCTCTGTCACGCATGTCATCAGCTGGACAAACCCGGCGCGGTACCATGAGAAGCCGGCGTTTGTTACAGCTGTCGCAAACGCGTGTATATGATGGTACGAATATCCTCGGAATCGAGCAACCTTAACACTCGCGGATGATCACAAGTTCGTCATTGGTGCCGGTAACTGTTCAAGCAATTCTCAACACAGCACAAGATCGTAGAGCTACAAAATTTTTGAAATTCTGATATTCTGAGATCGAACGCTAAGCTCTTTCATGCAAGCCCAGATTTCCAACATCCCCCATCTGTAGCTGCTGCGAGACTCAAATATGGGCTTGTTCAGCATACTGGGTTGTATCACCATCTGCCATACTTCTTGTTTTGTATTTGGGAATTAGAAAAAATGACAAATAGAATGTTGTACACTGCATTGACACGAACAACGAATAAAGATTATATTGTATTTGGAGATTCTCAAAACGAAAAAAGTGATATTGAGTATCCAGATACATTTATCAATAACAAAATAAATGGTTACAAAGTACAAGATGACAAGAAACACAGGGCATGTGATCTGAATACTGGAGATGTCAAAGATATTATAGAATCAGGAAATAATACCTGTTTTGCTTGTGGTTGCGATTTACATCAAGGAATTTTTACATTGGACAGAATTGAGAATGATAGAGGACATACCAAAAACAATTGCAGATGAGCTTGTTGGCTGTGCAATATCAAAAAAGTAAAATACGAATAAGAATTTTAGGAATTAGGACTTTAGGAACTTAGGATTTTAGGACTTAGGAACCAAACCAAACCTACCACGCTGCGACTACCTCGAATAAACGATTACCTCGGCGAAACGAAACGGAAGTATAATATTTGAAATGCTCACCAAATTTTAGTCAAGATTCATATATCAGAAATGAATTTTGAGTATCATATGAGAAAGTTGTGTATGACGCGATCAGGGCTCGCTCAGGGCTCGCTCAGGGCTGGCTCAGGGCAGGGCTCTATATCGGTTTCATTTTTCGGTATCGATAGTATCCGATATCCAAAAACTGGTATCGATAATCGGCACAATCGATAAATAATCGATTATTGGGGCATTTATATGTAATTTGTTATGAATTAAATATGGAGCACCAAAACCTGCACAATCGATAGTTTGATATCGCAATCCGATAATCGGCGATAAATACGATATATCGATAGTATCGGTTATCGGAAATATCGATATAGAGCCTTGGCTCAGGGCTCGGGCAGGCTGACCGTTACAAAAAAAAATATTTTTGAGATTTCTTCACCAAAATTTTATTTTTATCAAATTGTCTAATTTTTCGATATCACCGAAAGTTTTTAGGGTTTAACCATTATTTTCAAAGTTATCGAGGCTTTTTGCTTATTTGTGAGAATATTGGTCATATATGTGAAAGATATGAAAAATTGATGAAAATTGATGAAAATCGATAAAAGTCGTAAGGGGATGACCAGAGAAATTATGCCAAATGACGTTGGCTCACCCACTAAGCCCTTGTAGTAATTCATCATGCCCAAGATGGAACGAAGCCCCGTCTTGTCCTGCGGCCTCGGAAGCTCCTGGATGGCCTTGCACTTAGCTTCCTGTGCGCCAATGGAGTTATGCCCAATGCGGTAACCCAGAAAGTCCACCGTGGCTGCACCAAAGGTGCTCTTGCCTGCGTGCGCTTGCTTCAAATCTGGCGGCACCACTGCCTCTTGGGCAAATAGCAAAGTGAACGGCGCCACTCCTGTGGACTCTTGACGTGCCGCATTATAGCTCAGCACGAGTGGCCAGAGCTGCTCGTCCCACTCATAGTCGAGGCCCTTCTCCAAGGCGATCTTCTTGAAGCAAAACTTCATCGTGCGCACCACTCGCTCAGTGAGACCATTGCCTTCCGGTGAGTCTGGCGATGTGACTCGTCTGTCTATCAGACAGTCTCTGCATAACTGCTTAAACTCGCCCTCGAACTCTTTGCCTCCATCCACCAAGCACTCTGCTGAAGCCCCGAACACAGCCAGAACATGACTGCGAAATGCCGCTGCGATGGTCCTTGCCTCCTTGTCAGGAATGGGCACGCAGACTATGAATCTGGTGTAGTGCTCGGTCATGATGAGCACCCTGTTGTTGCCCGCCTTGGTCTACCTCCTTGAAGGCCATGCTAGGTCCAGCGATCACCGATACATGAATGACACGATCTCAAGGGGTGACAAACACGCCTCCTCTCTTGCATAGTGAGTCTTCACACGCTGACAGGTTTCACACTGAGTAACCACGGCCTCAACGTCCTTCTTCAGGTCGGCCCACCAATGGCGCTGCCACAGAAGATGCTGCGTGCCTCTGACCTTTATCGTCTTGGCATGAAGTGAATTACCTTACTTACTTATAATAGATAGTTTGAAACACATACAGGGTAGAATATTCTGTATATCAGTGTTTTAATACTATCGCTGTACGCAAAAATATGAGGCTCAAACGGTGATAATATGTCTGTAAAAAGAGATCACATATGAGAGTCTGAGAGTCTAAGTAGCTTATGCTACGTGCGCTGTGTAAGTCTGTACGAGTACGGCTACGGTGATGCTCGAGTACTCTAACACGTGGCTAGTCACTATCGCTGTGACTCGCGGTCTCTGTCGCTATGACTCGCGGTCTCGAGCCGAATAATAATGCAGTCATCTGTCACATGCATCGAGGAATGTCATACAGGGGGCAGTACGGTATATCTAGTCCCCCGTGACACCACCACATTCTGTGGATGTGTGTGGCAGTGGCATGATAATGTCAGACAAGCAATAGATCATAATACTCAGAAACGGAGCCAGCAGAGATACAGGCATTTGCATTGGCAAGAACTGGTCCTACTGGTGCCTCCGGGTCTTTAGAAATAGACATGCTCGCAGAGGCCCACCTTCCCTCGCCTCGGGTCACCCTATCAAGTTCTGCCGCTGCAGTGATGCTAATACAATCTGATCCTGTCGTTGCTGTTGTTGTAGTTGTTGCTGCTGGGCATGCAGCTTCTGTGCTTCAGCTGCTCGTAGCTTCTCAACCAGCTTAACACGCCGGTCCTTAATATCCGATAGGCGGGCAGTGAACTTGTCAATAATGGGAACCCCGTGTTTGGTGATAGGAAGGGCTTTTGTGAAAATGTCAGACTGATTGTCATCAGTCGGAATCCAGACCGGTGTAAACTTCCTGAGGGGTCCCTGACACCAGTTCCTAACCGCGTGGTACCGAACCGCAATGTGTTTGAGCTTAGAAGAGAGTGCCCGCTGAGTGACTAGAGTCTGAACTGCTGAGTTATCTACATTGATGGTGATGGGCTCAGCTGAGGGAAAGAACTCTGTTAGTGTGTTATAGATGGCCAGGGCGGAGGTGCAGGCCTCTGACATGGCAACATACTCTGCCTCTGTAGAGTGAAGGGCAGTGCATGACTTCTGCTTCTTTGACCACCAGTCAATGAGCATACCGTGAAAGTAGAGACAGTAGCCGGAAACTGAGTTCCGTGTGGCAGTGTCTCCTGCATGGTCTGAGTCACAGAACGCGGTGAGCTGGGGTGCTGTAGAGTCAATAGTCATACCAAGTGTGTACTCTCTGGTGGAATAGGCATAATGGAGGATCCGCTTGGCAGCGGTGAGGGTTTCAACTGTGGGCTGGTGGCAGAACTGAGCCAGATATGTGACGTGGTAATATATGTCGGGTCTGACTGTTCTGGCTAACCAGAGCAGAGAGTAGATCAAGGATCTGAGGGGTGTCTCAATGGACATGTCAATGGTATCAGGTGGGGGAATGGGTAGGGAGAGACCCTCTGCCATCGGTGATCGAGGTGGCTGCTTATCCGTGTCTATGCTGAACTTAGCACACAGATCTGTGATGCTCCGCTCGTGTGAAAGCTCAATCCTGGTCGGGTATGACTCTCCTGTAGGAAGTGTCTCAGTCTGAACATCAACTCTGAGCTGGAGGAACTGGTTGAGGACACCAGAGTAGGTGGCCTGAAATGTGGACATGATGTCAGTGTGAAAGCGGGCTCTGGACAGCTCATCGGCACAAGCCACAATGAAGTCATCAACATAGATGAGGACTATGAAGAGCTGAGTGTCAATCCAGCCGATGTATAGGCACTCGTCATATGTGGACCTGCTGAGTGTAGGGTAGCGGTCTGTCATGAATCTGTGTGCGGTCTCTGACCAGAGTCTGCCTGAGGTCCGATGTCCGTAGAGTGCCTTCTTCATATAGGCACCTACATATCCTTTGGGATGAATGTACCCCTTCGGAAACCTGACATAGTACCGCTCATCCTCAGGTATTAGAGCCTGGAGGAAAGCCTGAGAGACATCATAGTGGTATGGCATGAGTCTGTGTTTCAGGCAGAGCGCTAGTAGGAGTCTGAAGGTGGTGAGCTGAGGTGTAGGAGCAAAGGTCTCCGCCTCCTCATAGAAGGTACGGTCCATGTCTCCTCTGGTGGTGCATCTGGCCTTGAACTTGTCAAGGGAGCCGTCTGTCAGCTTCTTGAGCTTAAAGACAAACTTACTGGGGAGGACGGTGGAGCCTGGAGGGAAGGCGGTGACTGGATCGGCCCTGTCTGGCTGAAGTATGCCGTCAATTTCTGACTGAATGGCTTTGTGCCACTGTCTCCAATTAGGGCTGAGCCGAGCCTGTCTGTATGTGGCAGGGTCTGGCTCGTCCATGAAGGCATCACTCGGGAAGTCTGCGGGGTCCGAGTCTGCATCCCTGAGGGCAAGGAGCATGGCCTTCTGGTCTGGGGAGATGATGACAGCATCGGTGTCTGCATACTGGGTGGAGTGTGAGTCAGCAGAGTCGAAGTACACCTGGTATCTGTGCTGGACCTGAGGCTTATGGTCTACAGACACGATGACTGCAGGGTGATACTTCTGTCGGTCAGCTGGCTTAGCCGAGCACATAGCAAAACACGGGTAAAAGACATTAGGTGCCCCATGTTTGTGTCTGTGCTTGAGAAAGCTGATGAGAGTGGCATAGTGGCTTTTGGCCAGCTGGAGATAGTGTATGAGCTTTACCCAGACTGGATGTCTGAGTTTAGCACACTGGACCTTGACATAGGCAAAGGTCTCTGACTCGTGGGTGCTGCATGCAAGCTCGAGGATGTCGGGGGAGGAGAGGGCTGTGGGGCGTCGGATGGGGTACAGCTTCTTTGTGAAGATAGCTGTGGAGGCGGGATCAACCAGAGTGTTGTGTGTGTTGGCAAGTGTCTTAGCCATGAGAGCAGGGTCAGTGACAAACGTAGGCCTAGAGAGAGCCTTGAGTTTTCCTTTCACTGTGTCAAGGCATAGATAGTTGCCAGGTGTGAGATTCCCGACATAGCGGTAGGGCTTGCTCTTAGGCTGTAGCTTAGCCGAAGTGTCAGCTTTAGCTCCTGCCTTAGAGCGCTGTGCGGGGTCCTGCCAGACATTGCACTCGGACCAGAAGGGCCGGAGCTCGGTGTAGTCAAAGTGACGGCCGGTGTATCTGAGGTGAGGCGTGTCCATTCCAATGTGCCTGTTAGGCATAACATTGAGGACTGTGTTAATGGCATGGAGTGCAGCAAGAGGCCATGTGTACAGCGGGGCATCATATGTGCGCATGGTGCTGTTCATGATCTTCTGCATGTCTCTCCAGAGCACCTCAATCTGAGCCTGGAACTCGTGCATGTATGGCGGACCGGTCTCATGACGCATGCGGTACTGTCGGAGGAGTGTCTTCATCTCCTCCGATGTGTACTCTGTGGCACAGTCTGTGTGGAATGTGATGGTCTCTGGTGTGAAGCCGTGGGACTGAATGTCATCAAGGACAGTCTGGAGGTGGAAGTGTTGGCCTCCCTTAGAAGGTGAGGCATACCCGAAGGCCTTTTTAGTGACGGGGCACTTAAAGGCACTGATGAAGACTGACTCGTCGTAGCCAGGGGGTTTGCATGGGCCCCAAATGTCAGCAAATATGTGCTGAAATGGCTTGGACTGTTCCCATTTGACAGGCCGGTGGCTGGCTGGCAAAGCCGGAGGTGGTCTGCGGTTGGCTCTGTCAAATACATTAAAGGGTCCTGGGCGCTTGGCATTCCAGGTGTTGCAATGAGCACACCCGCAGCCTGACAGGATAGTCCTGAGTGTCTTCATGGAGAGGTGTCGTCTGGGCACTGCAAACTGAAGCCCCTGTGAGAAGAGGTGAGCAATATACTGGTGTGAGTAGTGGCCCAGACAGACATGGAGGTACTGATGAGGGTCAATCCTGGGGACTGTGGTGGCATCCTTGAAAAGGATGATGGTGTCGAACGGGCCCCCCTGGATGAAGACGCGGTCAGCACCGCCCTCCTCTCCTGCATCTGTGAGGTCCTGGGGGGAGTAGGTACCAGCTCGAGGGCGGGAGAAGAAGCCGGGTGTGCCTGCTGGGATGGTGGCTATCTCCTGAAAGTGATAGGTGAGTGGCCACCAGGCTGCAGATGGTGACTTCCGAAGACACACCGTGTATGAGGTGTTATTAGGGTCTAACCAGAAGTCCTCTAGCATCTTCATCAACATCCTTTGGATGATGGAGTTGATGAAGGGCGGGTTGGCCCAGAAAGAGCGCCCGCACCAGACATGATCCTCAGCAGGGTCCTCGAGGGAGTAGTAGTGCTGGCACTGTGTGTTACCCCGTGGGTAGGGGATGCCGTCCGTGTAGAGGTCTGTGTCACAATAGCCATGTGGACTGTGCTGAGCAAACTCTCTGTAGGCGGACCTAGCAACCATCCAGTCGACTGTGCCCTTCTCTGCAAGCTCCGAAGGGGCAGGCTGCAGGAGGGGTCTCCTCTGTGCTATGGAGTGGGCAGATGGGGTGGCTCGCCAGCTGCTGGGGTGTACAACATAGTCTCTGCCAGTGTCATAGAGGTCAAAGAGAGAAGCACCGTGGTGCCATGTGAGGTCGATGAAGTCAGGGGAGCGGGCCCCGTGTCTGAGCATCTGGCGGACTGAGAGGAGGTTTGGGGCATTTGGATCATAGAAGGCTTGGAGAAAGGGGAGTGTGATCCAAGTGCCGTCGGTGTACTGGAAATCAATGGAGGCTGTGCCGACACTGTGAGGCTTGTAATGCTGATCAGAGGCTGTGGTCATGCTGGAGGTGCACGGGGACAACTCAGTGAAGATCTCCCTGTTGTTCAGGAGGAGATGTGAGGCTCCTGAATCTACAAGGAGGTGTCCGTGCGTGTTGGAGGCACGGCGGCCTTTCCCAAGCAGGGGGAGGAAGACCGGTGTGCCGTGGGGACAGTGCGGGGCACTGTCGGTGCAGCTGAGGTCTCTCCCCACGGCGCTGCAACCGCAGGGTCGTAGACCTCAATGCTGATCCCAGGGGCCCAAATGGTGGTCATCAAAGACCTCAAACTGGGCCCAATCCTCATCAGGGTCATCGGTGCAATATGAGGGGTGAGTCAGGCTGTAGTTCTCCAGGAACTGATTAAGCTGATGGAAGGAGGGAGATGGCATAACTGAGAAATCCCACTGAGAGTGCTCTGGGGAGTGTGAGCTATTTGGCCGTGGCCGAGGTGTGTCAGTGCGGATCGAGGTGTCTGCCATGAACTGCTTCCACTTAGTAGTGGTCTCCGAGGTGTCCTCCTGAGATTCAGGGATAGGAGGGAAGTGGAAATCCGGTGTGACGGCACAGGCCTGCACTGTGGACGGGACCGGGGGCTGCATGTGTGTGTCTGAGGTAGCAGCCAGCCGGTCAGTGTCCACCAATGCAGGCAGGGTGCCCGCTGTAGCCCGTGTAGTTGCCCTATCGGCAGTGGGCTGAGCAGGCACCGTACCGTCAGTGTCGGATACTGGAGGAGGAGGAGGAGGAGGAGGAGGTGTGTGTTGGGGCGGATAGCCCTCGGTGTCTGACTCGGAGCCTGAGTCGGAGACATCGGCCCACAGGCCAATACTCTCAAGCCCGGGGTATGTACATTCCAAGGGGGCTAGGGAGCTGTCAGGGGCACCGAGTGTAGGCGGTTGCTCGGAGGCCACTGTAGTGTCGGCCCCGAGAGCTGTGCTGATAGATGTAGGGGTGTCAGCGGTGGTTGCACCGTCAGTACAGACGGTGTGATCGGTGGGCGTGCCCACAAGCGCCTCATCGGCACTGTGTCCCAGGGGCGGTGTGGAGGCAGCTGCTGGCTCACAGAGTGTGGTGGGAGCTGCGGTGACACCACCGGAGGGCAAATGTGGTGTGTGGTTGGCCGGTGCCGTAGCACTGGCGGAGGCCGGCTGAGGTGAGGCAGTAGCCGGTGCCGTGGCACCACCGAGGGCCGGCTGAGGTGAGGCAGTAGCCGGTGCCGTGGCACCACCGGAGGCTGGCTGTGTGGAGGCAGTAGCCGGTGCCGTGGCACCACCGGAGGCTGGCTGAGGTGAGGCATTGGCCGGTGCCGTGGCACTGGCATAGGCCGGCTGTGAGAAGGTGATAGCCGGCCGAGGTGACATATAGAATGTGTATGTCAGTGTTATGTGCAAAAGTGTGAGGAGCACAGCAACCGTGAAAGAGAACCAGTGCATGGCAATGGCTACTAGGGTGCGTGTGACCGAGGGAGTGTTACAGCCAGGCTGTGGTGTGGCGGTGTGTACGGCAGCAGTGTGAACCGGGTCCGAATGCGTGCCCTCCCAATGCATCCCCATCCCAGGCACTGCAATATGGATGCATGCAGTGTCAGGTGCAATTGTGGTGGCTGGGGGGATACCAATGGCCCGAGGCTCAGGCTGGTGGCAGTCGGGGGGTGGTGATGGTGGTGGGAGGGGAGTGGTGGAGGTGGGAGGGGTGGTGGCAGTGTCCAGAGTGTCCTCGGAGATGGTGGAGGCCACTGAGGTGCTGCCGGTCAGGAGGTCAGTCAGGTAGGGCACAGGGCACTGGGTGTTGCAGTCCACGGTGATGTCTGTCTGGACTGGGGCGGTGGCGGTGCTGTTGGCCGAAGCCAGTGACTCAGCTACCTGGTGCTGCCGCTCAAGCTTCTGCTGCTGCTGCCTGGCCTTCTTCTGCTTCTCCTTGTCCCGCTTCCTCTGCCGCTTTGTCTTCTCCCAAGCCGGGTCCTCGTGGTCCGGGTCCTCCCTCAAGTCAGTAGCCGTGACGGTGTCAAAGTACCTGAAGACGAGGAGGGCGGGGGGCTCCAGCTGGGGGAAGGAGAACTGGGTGTCGGGTGGAGAGGCGGAGGGGGAGAGGGAGCTGAAGGGATTGGGGGAGAAGTGGTTGGCCGAAGCCGAGGGGGTTGGGTGAGGTGAGGGGCCAGAGAACTGAGGGATCCAGGGCTTACTGGTGAGGGCGGGCCACTCAGTCTCATCATCCTCCTGGTCTGCCTGGAAGCTGACTGCCTTAGCTGGATGGTGAAACTCAGAGCGGGGGGGGGGCGGAGGGGGTGGCTGCTCTGAGCTGTGCAACCTCCTGCCTGAGAGCTGCCGGCTCGGATGCGGTGGCTGATGCACCGTCGGTGGGGGTGAGGTGGGGGCGGCAGGGGGTGCGGTGGGGGTGGCGGGGGTGCGGGTGTGGAGGGACGGGGGGCAGAGACATGGTTCACAGATGGAGGGGGGCCGGCCTTTACCCACATGTCGGGCTTCTCAGCCAGTGTGCAGGGACAGCCGAACCTGCCGAGGGAGTGGGTGACGGTCTTGCCGTACTTGTGCTTGCAGGAGCGGCAGGGGTGGCCGATGGACTTGTCATCAGGGTAGATATCTCCCGCGGAGGTGACTCGGCCCGCATTGGGAATTTACTTCGGCCACATTTCGGCCCGTCTCGGCCCAAACCCAAAATTGCCCGCCGCAGGCGCACAATTTTAATTTTAAGTATGACAATTTGTCAAAAATCGATAAATTTTTGGAAATTTATCGATTCTCCCCTCAATGCGACTCGGCCCATCCGCAACTTTTCCTTCGGCCCGGGCCTCCGTGACACGGCCCCGGGCCGGCCAATCCCAGGAAGATATCTTCCCTGCTTGTCATTGGGGTCGGAAGGGGTGAACTTCAAGCCGTCCCAGGTGCCAGAGGGGGTGGAGTCCTTGTTGGTGGAGCCGGTGTGCTTGAGCTTGGAGGCTTTGTACAGGGCCCTCTCGTGCTCAATGAAGGCAGATCTGGTGCCGCCCCGTAGTGGTGAGCGGGGCCTGGATGGAGGTGGTGTGGTGGCCCGAGGGTGCGTACCCTTGCCACCCTTGCCCCCCTTGCCGCCCTTGCCATTAGGGTGCTTCTCCCTCGGCTTGGTTGTGTCAGCCGAGCCCCGCCCCCCCTCACGGACTTCCCCCGTCATGGAGGCAGCTCGGGGGCGGGATGAAGAGCCAGGGAGCTGGGAATGGTGGGCAGAGCCCTGGGTGTACCATACCTTCCCGATGGCCGCAATGAACTTCTGAAGACCACCGGGGAAGCCAGAGGAGGTCAAGCGGTTGTTCTCCTCGTAGGTGCGGATGACCTCGAAGTACAAAGGGATGTTGAAGAGGTGCTCGGCCGTGTCCTGGGAGGCCCGTAAGATGTCAATGAGGACCTCCTGCTCCTGCTGTCCAGAGAAGGCGGGGTGGAGCTGCCTGTGGTTGCCGATGAGGGTGGCGAAGGTGTTCAGCTTCAAGGCGGGGTCCTCGGACTCAGAGATTCGGAGGGCCTTGGCCTTGGTGAGGTTGGAGTGGTCCGTGGAGGGGGGGTAGGTGATCAGGCGGCAGTGCACGTGCAGCAGAAGCAGCCTGCCGTCCACCTGAGCCTGGGGGAAGTCCTTCACAATTTGTGACAACACAATTTGTGTGTTGGCACAAGTGGCCGCAAGTAGAAGTTGAGCTAGAAGGCCATTGGAGATACCGTCGTAGGGCTCGTCCTTCAGTCGGCGTTGAAGATTGAGTAGTGCTGGGGCGTGGCCAGGTCGGGTGGCGGTGAGCACACGGGTCAGGGCGTCACAGAACTTTTTGAACACAATGTTGCCGCCCGCGGTGAGGAAGTTCAATTGGAGTTCACGTTGTTGTTGGCGCTCGTGAATATCCGTGAGGGCATAGTAGGCGGTCTTCAACTGCTTCAGGAGCGGAGTGACGTCAGGGGTGGTGGAGCGGGTGTTGAAGGCGCTGGTGTTGTCGTCCATGATGTGCTTGATCTTGGTTGGAGGAAGTTCTTGCCCGTCTCGATGTTGCAATGGCGTCACCTCTGGAATAGTCTCCAATTCCTTGGTGGTGTCGAACATCTTGTCCGAAGTAATTACGACTGAAGATGGCGTCGAAGATGAAGTAGTTCTACTCGCAACAGTGCGAGCCAGTGAGGTGGCGTTGACGCATTCGTCGCGGACTTTGATTAAGTCGTTGAAGATGGTCTCGTTGAGTTGGTTGATGTCGTTGAGTTCTTCCTTCGTGACGTAATTCTCGTGGATCTCGTCGGACTGAGCAGATGAACGCTGAAATGCTGATCCAAGTGAGGTGACGGTGGTGGCGATCTCATCCACTTTGGCGGTGACGGCATGGAGGTCTTGAAGAAGGGCGTTGATGGTGATGGAGATTTCTTCGTTTGTTGGAGATGGCGGAAGAGGTTGACGTGAAGTGAATAAACGTCGTTGAGCATGTTGTTGACGCTCTTGTGTTGGCGGTTGGGATCCCGGAGTTGCTGTTGGCGTGAACGTCGACATGGTACACCTTCCAGACCGTTGGTGGCGGTGAAGGTGACGATGTTGCGCAAGACGTTCTCCTAGGGGTTGAGATGTAGATTTTCTCTAAGATTTCTTAATTTCTAAAAAATTGGCCAGCGCTTCCGCCGTAAATGCTCGTAATGAAGCCGAAATCCAAGGCGTCCCCTAAATTCCGGCAGAGCATGCGATAATTAACGGACGCAATTTAACATTGAAGTTGAAATAAGAGCCGAGAGGGCAATCGTAAGTTAATTCCCAATCATAAAAGGTTTTGGCAAGTTAAAATTCACGCCGGCCCGAGCTGCGGAGGGTTAGTGCAAGCGGAAAAGGCAATTTTCAAGTAATTTTTGTTACTGCCAGTTCGATGCGCTTTTGACGGCTAATTTGAAATTTGTTGTGTCATCAGAGATTGCAGTGGTGCGTTGTGGTAAAACATAACCTAATAGATAGTTTGAAACACATACAGGGTAGAATATTCTGTATATCAGTGTTTTAATACTATCGCTGTACGCAAAAATATGAGGCTCAAACGGTGATAATATGTCTGTAAAAAGAGATCACATATGAGAGTCTGAGAGTCTAAGTAGCTTATGCTACGTGCGCTGTGTAAGTCTGTACGAGTACGGCTACGGTGGTGCTCGAGTACTCTAACACGTGGCTCGCAGTCTCTGTCGCTATGACTCGCGGTCTCGAGCCGAATAATAATGCAGTCATCTGTCACATGCATCGAGGAATGTCATACAGGGGGCAGTACGGTATATCTAGTCCCCCGTGAACTTAGTCAATCAGCAGCAGCAGCAAAGCTCGAATCCCAACGGGCGATACAGTCGAATGTTCCATCTCACGATCGCCAGACGCTAACGATGACAGTGCCACAACAGTCGCGTACATTTGTCGCGACGCCACCCACGCGTTATGGCATGGCATGCTGGGGAGCATAAAGCAAAGCACTGTCGCGCACATGATCCTGCGGTCATATGATGCAATGGCGATAATTATCCATGTTAACATCGCATGGTAATTAATCGCGCTGTCCAGAAAGATCGACGCCTAGTGGAGATCGCGTATTTGTGATCGACAGCGCCTAGTACCTTAGTCAATCAGCAGCAGCAGCAGCAGCAAAGCTCGAATCCCAACGGGCGACGCAGTCGAATTTTCGATCTCACGATCGCCAGACGCTAACGATGACGGTGCCACAACAGTCGCGTGTATGTACCACGACGCCACCCACGCGTTGGGCCTGGCCAGAATTTTTAAAAATTTTATTCAAAATATAGGTCAGAATTTTGGCCAAAAAAAATGTCAAAATTTTGAAAAATATAGGTGCTTCGTAGGGAAAATTTAAAAGCGATATCGCCGTTCGGTCATTTTCCCCTTAACACTGGGGAAATTTTGAAAAATATAGGCGCTGTAAATTGAGAATACCCCGCCAAACTGCGATTTGTCATCGGCGATCTGACTGCTCAAACCTCTAAACCTCTTTCTCCGACTCCAAACCTTCACACGATCACACCAGGAAGACCAAAGACCTCAGGACTCAGGAAAAGATGCTCCTGGCCGATTATTTTTCTTCCGATGGAGGATCAGATTCAGACTCAGCTCCAACTCTCCGCCCAGTCCATTTGGATATGCAGTCTTTCTCGTCGGGTGACACACGACATGACGATGAGCGTGCGCCTACGAGGCTTGAGCTTGCGTACGAGCGCACCCGCTCCCAGCCCCTCACCAACGCGTTCGGCCATTGTTTGCGCACATCACCACATTATTACATCCCACCGCGTTATTACATCGCACCGCGTTATTACATCTCACCGCAATATTACATCCCACCGCGTTCTTTCATCTCACCGCGTTTCTTTCCGTGCCTCCGCACCTCCGCACCTCCGCGCACGAAAGATTTTCGGCTCAATTTGGGAGTGTTTGGGGCCCGCATGCTCATTTTAGAGCAAAAAAAATTTAGGAAAAATATAGGTGCCTTCTCAAAATGGGAGGAAAAATATAGGTGCTTCCTGGAAAAATTTCAAAAAAAAAATATAGGTGAATTTAGGAAAAATATGGGCCAGGGGCAACCCACGCGTTATGGCATGGCATGCTGGGAAGCAAAAAGCAAAGCACTGTCGCGCACATGATCCTGCGGTCATATGATGTAATGGCGATATCCATGTTAACATCGCATGGTAAGTAACCGTGCTGTCCAGAAAGATCGACGCCTAGTGGAGATCGCATATTTGTGATCGACAGCGCCTAGTACCTTAATCAGCAGCAGCAGCAGCAGCAGCAAAGCTCGAATCCCAACGGGCGACGCAGTCGAATTTTCGATCTCACGATCGCCAGACGCTAACGATGACAATGCCACTGCAGTCGCGTGTATGTACCGTGACGCCACCCACGCGTTATGGCATGGCATGCTGGGGAGCAAAAAGCAAAGCACTGTCGCGCACATGATCCTGCGGTCATATGATGTAATGGCGATATCCATGTTAACATCGCATGGTAATTAACCGTGCTGTCCAAAAAGATCGACGCCTAGTGGAGATCGCATATTTGTGATCGACAGCGCCTAGTACTTAGTCAATCAGCAGCAGCAGCAGCAGCAGCAGCAGCAGCAAAGCTCGAATCCCAACGGGCGACGCAGTCGAATTTTCGATCTCACGATCGCCAGACGCCAACGATGATAGTGCCACTGCAGTCGCGTACATTTATCGCGACGCCACCCACGCGTTATGGCATGGCATGCTGGGAAGCAAAAAGCAAAGCACTGCCGCGCACATGATCCTGCGGTCATATGATGTAATGGCGATATCCATGTTAACATCGCATGGTGATTAATCGCGCTGTCCAAAAAGATCGACGCCTAGTGGAGATCGCATATTTGTGATCGACAGCGCCTAGTACTTACTTACCTTACCTTAGTCAATCAGCAGCAGCAGCAGCAGCAGCAGCAAAGCTCGAATCCCAACGGGCGACGCAGTCGCGAATGTTCCATCTCACGATCGCCAGACGCCAACGATGACAATGCCACTGCAGTCGCGTACATTTATCGCGACGCCACCCACGCGTTATGGCATGGCATGCTGGGAAGCAAAAAGCGAAGCACTGTCGCGCACATGATCTTGCGGTCATATGATGTAATGGCGATATCCATGTTAACATCGCATGGTGATTAATCGCGTTGTCCAAAAAGATCGACGCCTAGTGGAGATCGCATATTTGTGATCGACAGCGCCTAGTACCTTAACCTTACCTTAGTCAATCAGCAGCAGCAGCAGCAGCAGCAAAGCTCGAATCCCAACGGGCGACGCAGTCGAATTTTCGATCTCACGATCGCCAGACGCCAACGATGACAGTGCCACTGCAGTCGCGTACATTTATCGCGACGCCACCCTCGCGTTATGGCATGGCATGCTGGGGAGCAAAAAGCGAAGCACTGTCGCGCACATGATCCTGCGGTCATATGATGTAATGGCGATATCCATGTTAACATCGCATGGTAATTAATCGCGTCGTCCAAAAAGATCGACGCCTAGTGGAGATCGCATATTTGTGATCGACAGCGCCTAGTGTATTACATGCAGCAGCAGCAGCAGCAGCAAAGCTCGAATCCCAACGGGCGACGCAGTCGAATTTTCGATCTCACGATCGCCAGCCGCCAACGATGACAGTGCCACTGCAGCCGCGTACATTCATCGCGACGCCACCCACGCGTTATGGCATGACATGCTGGGAAGCAAAAAGCAAAGCACTGTCGCGCACATGATCCTGCGGTCATATGATGTAATGGCGATATCCATGTTAACATCGCATGGTGATTAATCGTGCTGTCCAAAAAGATCGACGCCTAGTGGAGATCGCATATTTGTGATCGACAGCGCCTATAGTACTTAATCGGCAGCAGCAGCAGCAAGCGCGAATCCCAACGGGCGACACAGACGAACTTCCGATCTCACGATCGCCAGACGCTAACGATGACAGTGCCACTGCAGTCGCGTACATTTATCGCGACGCCACCCTCGCGTTATGGCATGGCATGTTGGGATGCAAAAAGCGAAGCACTGTCGCGCACATGATCTTACGGTCAGATGGCCTAGTGGCGATCTCTTTTTGAGATCGATCCGCCTAGTAAAATAAAAAGACAGACAGGAATCTACACACTAGTGTACGGAGGAGTTGGAAGTGTTATTCGATAATGGGGAAAGGTGGACCGGCGTCAGGCACAAGGCTCGGCGAGCGGAATTTGCTAGGCGCACGTGGGCGGGGAATCAACGATTGTGCCCCCGCAAAGGGGAGAGCCAAATTGAAAATTGGTTCAAGCACAAGATTGCTGCAGCCAAAAAGGTTGCAAACCAAGTGGCTTCTTGAAATCAGGTCACGTAGTCGTTCCCTTTGCTAGGTGGTCTGGTCCCTTGAAATGTGAGCTATATGCAGCAGGAGCCATATGCACACATATTATGTTTTCAGAGTAAAATAGTAATAATATACGAGTTAACGAGTAGTTGTGTAAGATAGTCATAATGATAAACTTATGCTGAAATAATGTACCCTGATAAGATATTCATAATGATATTCCAATCTACATAAACTTGAGCATAGCTTCACTAATGTGCCCACTCCGGAGGTGCCGAGTGTAAGCTACTTGTAACAAGTTGGTTGTTGATTGGAACGTCATTACGATGTGTAGATGGGACTTGATCGTAGACTTATTGGTGATGTATGCGTGAAGCTTTAATATTTTGTGATTGTGCTCAATACACTATACCTTGCATCCATTATGCATGCCGGAAGCGATGCAAACCATGCATAGATATGGTTTGTATGTCCATGTATACGTTCCGTTGGTCGATGTCAACTTTCTCAAATGAAGATTTCCTCGCGGCTAAGGATATAGAGTGGGGTACGGCACCCCAGAAAACCGGTCTCGGAATTGGATTTAGACCACTGGATCGACCGCTACGGGCCACTCTGGTGGATTCGTTTGAAAGATCCACAGGTATCTTTCAAACGAAATAACCTTTGCATCTTCAACGGAAAGTGGCCTCCCTTTGTTGGAATGCTTAGCGAGCGGGATCTGGTGTGGCTCCGCGCATCCGCCGCACCAGACAGCGGCCATTCGTTAGGCCAAGTGAGCGTTTCTGCACGTCGAACATAAATATAATCAACACTCTGTCAACTCTTTTCACTGGAGTGGGTGCACCTCCCTATCGAGTGGGCACCTGGCCACCAAAAACACTCCGTAAAATGTGGTGTATGCAGGTGTGTCCAAAACAGTTTAAAAGCTCGTCACATAGCACCTTTGTTCACTCGACTGTGCTTGTGCATAGGAGAACGCGCGCACCTCTTAAATACTTCTAACATGCCGCACTTACAAGGTGGAGATGCATGCAATATCCGAGATGACAAATAGGGGTAGTTTGAGGGGTAATTTTGGCGTAATGCGGCGTGCTATGGCGTAAAATTGGCGTCTATCTTGACTAGAAAAAAAATGCTAAGACTAGATGAGCAAATATTCAGCCCCGACTAGTTGATTGTGAAATAGGCCCGTATGGGGGGAAATTTCAAAATTCCCGTTCCGCCCCGGCCGCATTCGTAATTTTCGCCGTCGTTCAGAGGGAGGAGGAGTCTCTTAAATGCGTGGCATAGAATCTGAATTCCCACCATTGGAGGAGGAGTCTCTTGCGTGATCTCTTAAATTCGAGCGCGCACCCGTACAGTCAACAAATTCAACAGCGCGTCTGAGGTTCAGTTTTATATACCTTTAATGGTCTCTGCTTAGGTGGTATTCTATTGTGTGTACTGTAGGTATTTCGAGTACGTATTTCAAGAGCAGCTGAGCAAAGATTACGGTATTGATTACACGCTTTCGATTGCTAGAATACTTGTTGGGTAAGACCTAGAGGGTAATATTTTACCAGCAGCATACAGTTCTTACAGGACTTGTTGTTCTTCTTCCTGCACTTTCATAAGTTTTCTCCTGAGTGGCAAGTTGGCGTTCGTTGCAACAGTTTCTGGTACGCCGACATAGATATCACCTTTGATGCTGGACGTAAAACGTCTGCTCGCAGAGGTGTTGACTTCACAGTGCTCTCAGATTCGAGCTGGTGTTTTTATTCCTCGCAGGTGTTTGAAAGTTTTGGTGTTGTATATTCTCGGGGTGTGGGATCTGTTCCTCTTAACTTTTCGGCATCTTACGCAAAATGACATGGGATCAAAATACGTCCGATGGATGGAAACAATTTGTTGAAAAAGAAAAAAGGTATGTTGGATGTCATGTCCGTGCTCTTTCACTGTTTCGGCGTACGATTTAAGTTCACAAGATTAGTGTAGGTTGCTCAGAGAAAACGTGGCAGACTCAGGACAAATTACTCTGTTTTTTATGCGACTCATAATTCGTATCACCTTCCCGTCTTTTTCTACCCGCCACCTTGTTGAGACTTAATTGTATGATTTGTTGGTGAAGAGCGGCGAAAGAGTGGCAAGGAAAGCACTCGTGGACTATCGATAATGGGACTGCGCAGGTGCGACCCTAGTTTCGTCCGGTCCATGATCCTGTCGCAGTGATTAATCAAGTGTGTTATAGGTTCGTAAGGTCGGAAGGTTATCGCACAGTGAAGTACGTGCATAAAAGCCCAAGTCCTCCAAGACCCGCAAAGCCAAGCGTCTATCTTCGGACGTATACAACACAGGGAAGTGCGTAGCTCAAGCTGAAGGTTTTCACTATCAAGAGTGGAATCGCGATCTCTTCGCGCGTGTCCGTATGGCCCGAGTGATGGAACGTCAGCGGAACCCCTCAGCAAAGCTGTTCCCTCCTGGTCTCTAGCAGGTGCGCCCTGGGCAAATGACTAACGACTCGTGACTGCTCTCAGGCACCCGCTGTTCATAACGGAATGTCAGACGACACATATAAATTCCGCAGTCAAGAAATAAAGAAAATTCAGGCAGGAAGTGGCAGTGTTATAATGGGTCCATTCGCGGGTGGGCTTATCAACCTTCCTTCAACTTCCAAGCAATGAAGAGGACGATGTTTGTAAGGGTGGCTGCCTCCTCAGTGTTCCAGCGCTTTACATTCACCTTGTGTTTCTCGATTAGTGCCTCATCAGGCGCGCAACGGTCGCTATCTTGAGAACTGAAAGCAGCTTGAACATGGGAGGTCTACTGTGAAGCTTGCATACCCACAACCGGGGGATCAATGGCAAGGTAAAATTTTTTAACGGCCGTGTTGGAAATTCTCGTCAACTCATCCCTCGGAGAAAGCTTACCGTTTTGACAAGCTATACACACAGGCCCCGAGCGTGTCCGCTAAAGTCCTTTTGGAAGTGAAGGGAATTGTTCTTCTTTTACTTGTTTATGTACCTAAAATCAATTTTTGGTGATTATCAAGTTTAATGAACATCACAAGGGATTACTTGAATTCACGATTCATCTTTGGAACCTTAAGTTCAGAAATTTTTTATGTCTCACCAATGGCTTAAGTTAACCTCCCCAAACTCTCGTTTCTGAAAGGGATTTTGATTTGGAATTCAACGTCATATAACCCAAAAGCATTATAGGCCTAGGGCTTTGATAATAAAAACCATCTAGCAAGTATATGAACTATGGAAATATGTTTTTTTAATGACTCTTCCTGATGGAAGCGCGATATTTGGAGGTGCTTTGCTGGTATGCGAGTCCTTGGTCATCATGTACTCATAGTGCTCTTTTGCTGTTTTTGTTGGCTTATTTTTTTGCCGTGTTGTGTGCTATCAACATCTTGGTCCACTCCACCGCAATACCGTTGTTAGACTTCAAGAGGGCCTTGGCCTCTTTTCTTTTGAAACCAAGGTATGTTGTGAGAGGCCTCTCGTTGTGTTCGTCGAGAATGGCCCTGTGACTCGGAAGATCATCGGGTGGAAGAAGACCTTGTACCTTTGTCGCCTGAGAGTTCTAAACAGGGGTTCATATTTGTTGATTTTCTCATGGAGGGCTTTGTACCAGCTCGTGTCTCATGTAAACGCCACCTCTATTTTCGTCTATGTCGGTTCTCTGTGTGTTGTCGGGTTGTCCTGGGAGCGCGTCCGTGACGTCCTCCGCGCCTTTGATCATAACGATGTCCGCGAAGTGCGGTATGTCATCGGGCGGGACGCGGGGACTGGGGTAATCCTTCCGGTCTCTCCTGCATAGTCCCCTCCTGAGTACGACGAAGTCCGGCATTGGTCTAGTGCATTTGTTGTTCCGCCATCGAGCCCCGCCGCATGGTGCGCTATCCACATTGGGCTTGCCCCCGTCCTGCCTTTGCGTACCCTCGTATAGACGCCTCGCTCCCACGTTGTGCCTTGTGGTGGGAGCGCCTATTCAACCCCCGTTGGGTACATGTCATACTGGAGCGGTCGATTTTCGTCATGCCATCTTTTATTTCCGCTTCGAAACTGTTTAGACGAGCAACTCCTCAACTCATGAATTCCCTCGAGGAACCCCGTGTCACCCATGCTCTGACGCACAAACGATCTGCCTAACCGCGACACTACCACAACAACATCCGGGAAAATGCATGGTGTTGTGACAACGTTGATAAGTGTTGCTCAACATTAACGTTGTCGCTACGAGGTTTACACCCAACCACGTTGATACGACGAGGTCGTTGTCCTACGTTGGATCATCGTTGTCGTTGGCACAACGACGTTGTACGACGACCTCGATGGGGCAACGAGGCCTGCCGACAACGACGTCGTATCTGCTGGATTTGACACTGTGACACCCGAAATTGTCACATGTCACTTCCTATAGTAGGCTGGGTGACCGTCACCAGTAGACGGGAAACACCCGTTAGGTATTTATGTTATCTCTTTCTTTATCAGGACACACTTTACCGTTCTGATATCGTAACCCTTAACCATGATGCGAGGCACCCCGGGGGAAGGGATCATTAACCCCCCCCCCGATCGATTAACATCCGATTAAACGATGGGGTTTTCTGGCCGGAGAAGGTTTGGCCGAACGCCAATGGAAGCGAAGGCAGGTGCGATCAGATACGACGTCACGGGTCACGCGCGACATCCTTCCAGCCCTCAAGCTATCTTGTTGAGGGCTGTTGTCCACTTGTCTCGTAATGTACTGAGGTCTAGTCACTCCCGACCCGATCCGATCGATGTGTGTAAAAAGGAAATATTCCTTCGGTATCCAGGTGGCATACAACTATACGTAAACCATCTCCTATCGATCGAAGTCGCCATATTTCAGGACTATTTCATGTTCACTAACTGCAATTTTGGTAGCCCTGAGATCAAAAGAGATGAATATCGAAGCGTGCGTGATGTTTGGAGGCTTGGAGGGCAAGAAAGTGGCAATATGACGTACCGTAACGGTAGCTAACGCGCAGGTACGCGATGACTCTAATGACACCGTTGGGCCTTCTGCGTCTAAGTTGGCCCTGAGAGTGTTTCTAGTCGGTAAGGGTTCTGTGTTCGTGTATTTGTTTGTTTGTTGAGACCTGTATTTGCATGCAAATGACGGATACCAGTGTGCCACGCTTGTGTATTGAGCCGGGAACGCCTCTTCTTGGGCGTGGGAGAGCGCCTCCTAGGGACGAGTTTCCTGTGCATTGCACAGACATGTTTGATGGGGAAAGCCTTCGTGAGGTTTGTCGCGGGGACTACGTTCGATTTCAGCCCGGGTCTGGCTCCGCTGAATTTTGGTGGGGGCGTGTACAAGGCATGAAGTTTGAGTTTGATAGGATGGGTAAAAGCGTTGTCATATTTCGGGTGAGACTCCTTGAGACTGTGTTGTCGTTTGCCGATCGATTAAAAACGAGGTTCCGGGGGGGTGTCCGGCGTCAAGTCAGGGTTTATCTCTCTAGTTAGATATATATTACCGCCGAACTATATATCTACCAGGTTTGGCCCCACTTGCGCTTTATTTAGCCACTGCGAGATTGCCACCATGAGTGGCTAAGCTCGGACGCCTGGGATGGAGTGAGGCGCTCCGCGCGTGAGAGCGCCGGCAGTCACGGGTATGGCCTGAATTTTATGGGTTGATTTACGGCACGCCGCAGCGCTTGGAGGACATTTTTTTTCTACGGGATTTAACGTTGGACAGGTTTACGCTTTCTGGTTGGATCCCACACCGCTGCGTATCGGCCGCCTTCCCCGCCTACTCCACACGACTTCCCGGAATTATTTGGTCTCTCACGGCTGCTGTATCGGCGACCCGCGCAAGCTCGAGGATGTCGGGGGGGGAGAGGGCTGTGGGGCGTCGGATGGGGTACAGCTTCTTTGTGAAGATAGCTGTGGAGGCGGGATCAACCAGAGTGTTGTGAGTGTTGGCAAGTGTCTTAGCCATGAGAGCAGGGTCAGTGACAAACGTAGGCTTAGAGAGAGCCTTGAGTTTTCCTTTTACTGTCAAGGCATAGATAGTTGCCTGGTGTGAGATTCCCGACATATCGGTATGGCTTGCTCTTAGGCTGTAGCTTAGCCGAAGTGTCAGCTTTAGCTCCTGCCTTAGAGCGTTGTGCGGGGTTCTGCCAGACATTGCACTCGGACGAGAAGGGCCGGAGCTCGGTGTAGTCAAAGTGACGGCCGGTGTATCTGAGATGAGGTGTGTCCATTCCATTGTGCTTGTTAGGCATAACATTGAGGGCTGTGTTAATGGCATGGAGTGCAGCAAGAGGCCATGTGTACAGCGGGGCATCATATGTGCGCATGGTGCTGTTGATGATCTTCTGCATGTCTCTCCAGAGCACCTCAATCTGAGCCTGGAACTCGTGCATGTATGGCGGACCGGTCTCGTGACGCATGCGGTACTGTCGGAGCAGTGCCTTCATCTCCTCTGATGCGTACTTTGTGGCACAGTATGTGTGGAAAGTGATGGTCTCTGGTGTGAAGCCGTGGGACTGAATGTCATCAAGGACAGACTGGAGGTGGAAGTGTTGGCCTCCCTTATTAGAAGGCGAGGCAAATCCGAAGGCCTTTTTAGTGACAGGGCACTTAAAGGCACTGATGAAGACTGACTCGTCGTAGCCAGGGGGCTTGCATGGGCCCCAAATGCCAGCAAATATGTGCGGGAATGGCTTGGACTGTTCCCATTTGACAGGCCGGTGGTCGGCTGGCAAAGCCGGAGGCGGTCTCCGGTTATAAAAATACAAAGTTAAAAAAAGATATGACAGAATATGAGAGAATGTGAGAGAATAACATAAATTAACCGCATAAATTTATTTATTTATTTAAATAAAAGGTAATGGGTACGTGGTAATGGGTTGTATAAAAGTATATCAAAGGAAGAATATCATTTTGTATATTTATTTATTATTATTTGAAAATGTTTTAAAAAATGCCCATTACGACCACGTACCGCCCATTACCGCCTATTTTATAAAATACGCATTTGAACTAATTTACGATTTCTGACGTAATTCTCACGTAATTTCCCGAACCTAAACCTTAAACCCAGAACCTAATTCCTAAACCTACTGAAATTTGGGGGGGTCGACGAAGGGGACCCCCACGGCGATGAAATCGGCAAAATTTAATTTTTGTGACCCCTAGACACCCCCACAGACCCCCCGATGACAGGGCTGTCATAATTTCAAATCGGATAGCCAAAGTTAGTCAATGATAGCCAATGATAGCCAAACTACTGTACGCCCTTGGCAGCCGCAGCTTGCGCGGCGTGAAGCTTCTCGGCTTTTACTTCCTTTTCAGCTTTTCGCATAAGCTTTTCATCTTCCTCATCCTCAGCGTACGACTTACGTTCTAACTTTTCACAGATCTTCCAGCCAAGGGTAGGTATCGAAAGTTTTCGAGCGTATCGATAGTTTTCGATAGGTCTCGTCTGGGTATCGATCAATAACAATAGGTTGGTATCACATATCGATCAATATGAATAAGTTAGTTCAAGTAATCAATAAATAATAATAAATTAGTGATCACCGACAGTTATCGATCTATCGATATCTCGATAAATGTCAAACTACACAAGTACGGATTCAAAGCAGGGCTACACGCCAACACACGCTTGCAATCAAATCGAGTAAATTAATAATAAAACATTTACGCTAGCAAAGGGGACAAAGTCCTGAGAGTGCGGTATCCTTGCAAAGCAGGCTAGTGAAAACACCAGGGGCTACTCCCTCTGCTATCTGAGTAAATTCAATGGTATCCATACTAGCCATTATTGAGTGTTCAATGTTCCCTCATTCAGTCTTTTCGGCAGGCATGACTGCATAAAGGTGATTTTAGCGAGAAGGCTCTCTCTACACCAGTTGTAGTAATTGGCCCACCTAAAAGCTCGGATTGCGGTGGCAGGATCGATTAATCGATATTACGATACTAGCCAATCACTACATATATTTTTTAATGATCGATCGATTTCGATAGGTGCACGCCGGGTATCGATCAATTTCGATAGGTACACAATTCCTATCGATAAATAACAATATATCGATTAATCGATACTATCGCAACTATCGAATATCGATACCTACCCTTGCTTCCAGCCAACCTCAGGGCCTTTGTCCGAAACCAACGCCAAGATTTTTGCGCGTGCCTTGGCGCGTGTGATTCCTTTTTCCGCAGTCTCTGACAAGAATTCCAAGGCAAGAGTGACGGATTCAGGTAGCTCCACACCTTCTAATTCCTTCTTGGCATCATTAAGCGCTAACTGCGACGCTGAGTGTGCCACGAAGTGGTGCTGGGTCTCTAGGAATTGCTTGCGGAGGCCCTTGTCTTTGCCATCATCGTTGCGAGTCAACTCTAGGCGATCGGACCCTGGAAGCTGAGTGAGGTCAACTGCTGCCTCCCACGGACGCTTAAGGTCACAAGAAGCTACTTGCGACAGTCCCTTGAGCTCGGCAAGGCGCGCTGTCGCCCTCTCCATCTGTCGCATCAACTTCAGTTGTGGTTGTGTAAGGTCCTCTCCATCCTGGAACGCAGCAAAAGCGGTCGCGTACGCCGGCTGTGCGTGCAAATCATCAATACGTTTCTGACACAAAATCGGATCGGTGAACCACTCCATAATCAATATACGAATACTACGGAAAGTATATGCGCACTGAAAAACTTACGGTGTTAAGGAACTGTAAAAACGGACACAGACTGTAAAAACGGACACCAAACTGCAAAAACAGTCTCAGTCGATGAAAGTCCACACAATCACAGTAACACGGCAAGAGGCCGTCTCAGTCCGTAGCTGGCCTCTTAAGGCCTCCGACTGATCAGAAAACCTGTCCCGGGTGTGCCTCCACCCCCCGGCAATCCATGGGTCAGCCCACCGAAAGATTGCCGGGTTGACCATCCAGTCATCATGGTCTCTGATCTTGGACAGGGCATCAGCCCGGGCCTCAAACTCCCTGGGCATCCAAAGGGAGGACAAAACCACCCCGTGGTCAGCACAGAAATCATGCACCGCTAAAGCCAACTCCTGAAGCTCCTGATGCCTGCTGCCAGACTCAATGACAAAATGCACAGCCTGGTTGTCACAAATGACAAGCACCCTCTTCCCTCTCAGCCTGCCAGCCACATCAAATGCTCGGAGAGAGTCAAAAATGCCCCTGAGCTCCCTGAGAGTGGATGACTTCAGTCTGTCCGACATGGTCAGATAACTGTGGCCAAGCAGCTCAGGTCCCCCAAAGGACTGCTCCAGCCAGGAACCCCATGCCACCTCAGAGGTGTCCGCATGGACTGTCTCCAGCTGAAGCCCCGCCCCCCTGGGCTCCCAGATGCCTCTCTGATGCCTACGAAAGCCGTCTGTCAGCCAAAACTCAAGCTCTGTCCGAAGAGCATCAGTACCCGGGACATGAGAAGCCCACGAGCCCCAAGTCAGGGTGTCAGCTATGAGTACCGCAGCCGCCCTAGCATACAGTCTGGTGACACCCCCTAGCACAAACCACTGAGCATTGACCAAGCCTGCAAACTTGGCTACAAGCCTCAGAGGCAGCCTATGAAACAGCCTCAACAAGTCTGACACACAAGCACGGATCTTGTTCAGAGCCTTCTCAGGCACGAACAAGACCCCCCCCTCCAGGTCTATGCCTATGCCAATATGCACAAGGGCACGTGTGAAAAACAGCTGAGACTTAAGCTCAGACACGAGCCAGCCCGCCTCCCGCACGTCCCGCATAATACGGGACAGTACAGCCAAAGCCGAGGGGTCCGTGAGAGTGGGAGCCCTCACAGCAAAAGCAAAATCGTCCACGTAGGGGTGCACACGGAATCCGAGACCCCGCCACTTACCTACGAGCTCCTTGTTAATCTTCGTAAACACCCAGCAAGCTGGGGCTAGACCAAAAGGCAGCACACAAAACTCAAAGAATCTACCCTGCCACTCAACAGCAACATAGGTACGAGACATCTCGTGAAGGTCAACGTGGTAGTACCCCGACTTATAGTCGAAGTAAAACAACCCATCATCCTTCCTAAGCAGGTCTACAAAAGGCTGGAGGTGCTCATACTTGAACTTAGGAAAGATTAAGAAAGCATTGAGCCACTTACCGTTGAAGATCAGCCGTAATTTGTCCCGAGAGTCGTCCACCATTAAAGGTAGGACAACCCGCGGCTTCCTCGAGACTTCTCTCAAGGCGCCCATAAGGACACACTCCTGCACAGCGTCAGTAACAAAGGCGGTATGCCTAACAGCAGACACGTGGTTAGGCAAGTGCACTCGGGGCGGAGCCCTGCCATCCTTAAACTTCAAGTTAAATCCTCTCTCAATCCAAGACATAACGTACGAAGAGCGGACAAAGGTTCGCCAAAAGGAGGCTCGCTCCCTAAGTCTTCCCGCAACACGGGGCACAGGAACGTCCTGTTCACACAAAGGTATGGCCTCGCCAATCTCTTCCTCAGACAATTCAAGACCTGAAACACAAGGAAACAACAGCCCGCGGGCCAAAAGTTCATTACAATTTAGGGTTTCGTCCCCAAAAGTTACATTTAAGTTGGGCATTCCACCTCAACTGCAAAGCATTCCGCTAAGCTCATTGTACTAGCCTTCGTGGCTCTACATTCTTTACACTTCAACGATCCGAGCCTCTGCCACGGCCTCTGCCGGCTGGGCGCGGTTGCGAGCATTGGTTTTGGTGGTGCCCCCATTCATTACAATTCCAGCATTGGAGCTGGCTGCCACGCCCTGCCTGAACAGGCGGCGGTGGCGGAGGTGCTCCAGGAGCAGTCGGACGAGACACAGCAAAGGCACCCCTGCCTAGGCCCTTCGTCCGCCCCTTGGCAGCCGCAGCTTGCGCAGCGTGCATTTTTTCTGCCTTTACTTCTTTTTCAGCTTTGCGCATTAGCTTTTCGTCTTCCTCATCGTCAGCGTACGACTTACGTTCAAGTTTCTCGCAGATTTTCCAGCCCACTTCAGGGCCTTTGTCCGAAACCAAGGCCAAAATTTTTGCGCGCGCCTTGGCGCGTGCCACACCTTTTTCCGCTGTCTCAGACAAGAATTCAAGAGCAAGAGTGACGGTCTCAGGCAGCTCCACACCTTCCAATTCCTTCTTGGCGTCATTAAGAGCCAACTGTGACGCTGAGTGTGCCACGAAGTGGTGCTGGGTCTCTAAAAACTGTTTGCGAAGTCCCTTGTCCTTGCCATCATCGTTGCGAGTCAATTCGAGGCGATCGGACCCTGGAAGCTGAGTGAGGTCTACTGCTGCCTCCCACGGACGCTTACGGTCTCCTGAGGCTACTTGCGACAGTCCCTTAAGCTCAGCCAGTCGGGCAGTCGCTCTCTCCATTTGTCGCATCAACTTCATTTGCGGTTGCGAGAGGTCCTCTCCATCTTGGAAAGCGGCAAAAGCGGTCGCGTACGCTGGCTGCGCGTGCAAATCATCAATTCGTCTTTGACACAAAATTGGGTCGGTGAACCACTCCATAATCAATATACGAATACTACTGAAAGTATGTGCGCACTGAAAAGCTTACGGTGTTACAGAACTGCAAAAACGGACACAAACTGCAAAAACGGACAGTAAACTGTAAAAACCGACACAGTCGATGAAAGTCCACACAAGTCCACAGTAACACGGCAAGAGGCCCTCTCAGTCCGTAGTTGGCCTCTTATGCCTCCGACTGATCAGAAAACCTCAGTTTTCAGATCTGCTCCGGATGACAGTCATACTGCCTGTCATCCTACACTGATCAGAAAACCATCAGTTTTCAGATCTGCTCCGTATGACAGTCATACTGCCTGTCATACTACACTGATCAGAAAACCATCAGTTACTGTGTCCACAAGTCATTTGCGTATTCAATTAGTCTGGGCACGGGGGGTATTTATTTTTATTTTAGTCGGCGAAAAATATTCACCTTAAGTATGGGGGGGTCCGAGACGGTTGTATTTATTTCGTTTCTTAAGTATGGGACGGAATTAGTCACCAGCTTCGGAATTAAATAATTGTTCCAATTGAATACGCAAATGACCCGTATCCAGTTTAGAGTTTGAACGTGAGATGTTCGATTCATCAGCACACGACAGTCTCAGGAGAAGGAGTATTCACGCTCATTCCGATTCTCGCTCCGCTGCTGTTGCGAACTCTCCTCCTCTGCGGATTGAATCAGCCAAACGAGACCGTTTTGTTTGTGAATCTGACAAAATTCCTGCAAACACTGACGGGTTGTGTTTGAAACAACGCGTTTCGCTGAAGCACGCATCTAACATCGCAAGCATGATACCAGGGCGAGGTGGCGCTGGAGGCAAGAAGAGAGGCGGTCACTTCAAAATTGAACCGTTCAGACATAAAGTCGACCTCGATCCGCAGTATGCAGAGAAGACCTGGAAAGTACTTGAGGACGCAATTCACGAGATTCATAATCATAACGCTTTTGGTCTGAGCTTTGAAGAGCTTTACAGGTTCGTATAGCTTTGCAAGTTAACGGTATCCCACTGTTTAACGCACCTATGGTATGCCTGCAGCTTCACTGCAAATATGTTCGGGAAACGAGCAACGCTCTTACAGGCCCAGCGTACTTAGAGGATATGTTTGGACACCAGTAATCGATCGCTCAAAGTTAACTTATCCTGCTCCTGTCACTCCTATTGTTTACAAGTGGAAAGGTCGCATAGCGTCCAGTTTTGCTTGCGCCCTGCAAAAGCTGCGTGCTCCGCAGCAGTACTCAAGTCCAGCAAAACGTGGATCTATCAGCAGTATGCGTGTGAACAGCCACGCCGTTGCTCATATCGCTTGCGCAGAGCTTTCGCCGTAGCCTGCACCAGCGTTTGCCTGCTAATAGCAGTGGCTCGGACAGTGTATTACTAGCGGCAACTGCCTTTTGCTGGATCTTGCCCTTTTATGTCGCCCTATTTGGTCACGAAACAGTTCGCGTTTTTTTCTCTATTATTTTACATGTGCCTATGAATTTCTGCCACTCTTGCCAGAGAATGCGTGAAACTCTAAGGTTCGGGAACTCCTCGTGCGTACGTTTCAGTTGGAAACGTGCTTCTCCTAAGACTGCTTTGAACCTGAGCGACTAGCTATGCGAATTAAACGGGATCCATATTAATTGCCTTCTCCCAGTCGCTCACGGTGATGATGCTGTTTGGTTCGATCCCATTTCTTCCTTAGGAATGCGTATAATATGGTTCTCCACAAGTTTGGCGACCGACTATACAAAGGCCTGGAAGACACTATCACTGCACACCTAGTCGAAGTTTCGAAGAAGATTGATGTAGCTCAAGGGCTTCTCTTTCTGGAGGAAACGAATAAGCGTTGGGAGGACCACAATAAGTCGATGCAGATGATTAGAGGTATTCTCGTTTGCTTCGAAAGCTTTTGCTGCTGCAAACGTTACTGTTGTGGGGACACTATAGTTTCCCCGTTGTCTCAGGCCCTCTTGTGGCTTGTATTTGATTCGTTGTCTGCTGTTCACAGTTGTTCTCAATCTGAGGCTTTGTGGTTTAATCTCTGGCCAGATATTTTGATGTACATGGACCGGACATATGTAAATCAGCACGGCAAGACGCCCGTGCACGAACTTGGTTTGAAGCTTTGGCGAGATACCGTGGTCCGTTGTGACACTATTAAACCGCGCCTTTCGGCCACGTTGCTGGAGCTGATACAGAAAGAGCGCTCCGGTGAAACCATTGACAGAGCGCTCGTCAGGTGCATCACGAAAATGCTTATGGACCTCGGAACTCAAGTTTACTGCGAGGACTTTGAGCGACCCTTTTTGGAAGCTTCAGCGGACTTCTACAAGGTACAGTCTGTCGCTGTCTTCACCCATGCCTTTTTGCCAGCCTGCAGAGAGGTCCACGCTCATCACTGACTTGTCAGCTGGCTGCGACAGGTGGAGTCTCAGGAGTACATTGCCTCGAGTGACTGCCCTGCCTACTTAAAAAAAGCGGAGCAGCGCCTAAACGAAGAAACCGCGCGCGTCTCGCACTACCTAGATCCAAGCACCGAAACTAAGATCACCACGGTGGTCGAGAAGGAGCTTGTCGGAACGCAAGTGAAAATCCTGGTCGACCTGCCAAACTCAGGCCTTGTGGCGTTGATGAAAGACGATAAGTTCGATGATCTTGAGCGCATGTTCTGCCTCTTTAGGCGTGGTGGCGTGCTGCAAGGCCTGTCAACTATGCGTGACTCCATGGTATGCTGACGTTGCTTCCTTCGTTCCTCTTGCTGCCAATATGTCGCAGCCAGCTGGCAAGTCAAGGAGAAGCTAAAGACACTTTACATCAACCCAACATATTCTCCTTGACTTTCCACACTCAGCCTTACAGTCACGCCATCATTGTTGCTATTCTGCAACCCGTAATCCTGCGGTCAGCGCGCTTTGCTCGTTCGCCTGCTGGTTTTCTGGTTGGTAATTCTGACATCACGCCGCCCCTGTCCTCTCACCACCTTGCCACACCCTCTCTGCATGCTTCTCCAGCTCGGTTTGGAGGTCTGAGGTTCCGGCTTACTGCCGGGAGGAGTGTGTATTCAATAGTCGGAATACCTCCGCGAGACCGGCAAGCATCTTGTGCTCGACCCAGAGCGCATTAAGGATCCAGTAGAATATGTACAGCGCCTCCTGGACGAGAGGGATAAGATGGACGACATCATCAAGAAGTCCTTCCACAACGACAAGACCTTTCAGCACACTCTTAACCAGGTGACCGCCTTGTTCGGCCTTCGTTCCCGGTGGAAGCGCGTGCCTCACTCTCTCACCCTTGGTAGCGTGTGTGCGTCTCCCGCATTTCCCTGTGGCGCCTCCGCCAAGGCGAAGCTCGCTAACAGGGAAGCGCAGCGTTAATTGACTTGGATTTGATATGCCGAGCCATGCGGCTGCTGGAATGCTCCCCGCCAGGCCAGAACACGTGGCTATTGGTTCTTTTATAGGTCGTCGAGATGCAAAGCTGCCGGAACCTACTTTAACGTGCTGGGGCTTTTGCATGTTATCCTATTAGGATTCGTCGAGACACACACACACACACTCTCTCCGGAAAAGTGTGCGAAGTGGAAGGATGTGGTTGAAGAGGCGGACTATGCGATGCAACCTGGTGATGGGGGGGCATATACAGCTCTGGGGGCATCGGGCGAGATGGGGTTGCCAGTATCGACCCAGCCCAAGTAGAGGCACGCGGACTGCTGGAGGGCCGGCGGTGGGGTGCAAGTTGTCGGCGGACTGCTGGACGGCCGGTGGTAGGATGCAAGGTGTCGGCGGACTGCTGGAGGGCCGGCTGTGGGGTGCAAGGTGTCGGCGGATCTGTCTTGAAAACTCACGTTCGATGGGGAGCTAGGATTTGGCACGCAGCCTGAACGGTCTGAGCAGGTTTTTGGGGGTTTTGGTGAGGCTAAAAGGATAGTGTCACGTCTCTTGGAGAGTGTTGAGAACTTGTGGCAAGAGCTCAGAATATGGGATTTGGACGCGAGAGCTGCGTCCTAACCAGGGCGGGACCTGCCAGGGAGGCTCCCAGCGCGGGCTCCCACACGCGACTTGGCTGGGCAGTTGACCCGAGACCGGGTGACTGGGTCAGTATGAGGCAGGCCGGGCGAGGTGGATACCCATGGAACTCAGACTGCCTGAGGCTTCCAACGGCGGTGGTTCCTGAATGTCAGCCAACCACTGGCAGTAGGTACCTGACTGCTTTGTTTATTTTGAATGTCAGCCAACCACTGGCAGTAGGTACCTGACTGCTTTGTTTATTTTGAATGTCAGCCAACCACTGGCAGTAGGTACCTGACTGCTTTGTTTATTTTGAATGTCAGCCAACCACTGGCAGTAGGTACCTGACTGCTCTGTTTATTTTGGAATGTCAGCCAACCACTGGCAGTAGGTACCTGACTGCTTTTTGTTTATTTTGAATGTCAGCCAACCACTTGCAGTAGGTACCTGACTGCTTTGTTTTTGAATGTCAGCCAACCACTGGCAGTAGGTACCTGACTGCTTTGTTTATTTTGAATGTCAGCCAACCACTGGCAGTAGGTACCTGACTGCTTTGTTTATTTTGAATGTCAGCCAACCACTGGCAGTAGGTACCTGACTGCTTTGTTTATTTTGAATGTCAGCCAACCACTTGCAGTAGGTACCTGACTGCTCTGTTTATTTTGAATTCTTTCCATCTCTTTTGAGGACTGTCACCAAGGAACCCCAATCTCGGTCTAGTGCACACACACACACACACACATGGCAAAGGAGTCGCAAGGATAAGCATACACACCGTGTGCCAAAGGAGTCGGTCCAAGGATAAGCACTCACACACACACACAGCAATGGTGCGCAGGCAGTGCAGTTGCAGAGGCGCTTAAGTGGCCCAGTGAGGCTTAGGGGGTCCCATTCTTCACTAGCGAGTTCCGGAGAATCTGGATAAGTGTCCCGAAGTGTGCGCTCAATCCTTTGATTCCTGGCGTGGGTACATATTGCAGCCGATCTTCTCTGGTTACTTGGTGGCAAAGGAATCGGACCAAGGGTAAGGCACACACAGCCAGTGCGCTGAATACTTTGATCCCCGGTGTGGGTACATAGTGCTGCCGATCTTCTATGGCTACATGATGCCAAAGGAAACGGTCCAAGGATAAGCCACACACATGGCTAAATGGTCCCAAAGAAATCAGTCCAAGGATAAACCACACTAAGGATGTGGATGGGGGCGAGGGCGAGGATGAGGAGTCGGCACTTGGCAGTGCTATGGGACAGATGTTCGCGCGAGGGGTCACAGGGGAGGTATTCGACGGGCCTCGGGGCGGTGCCTAGCCAGAGGTGGCTGGTGCAGGGCTGGTGGAGTGGGTTCAAGGGGAGGCCTGGACCCCAATCTTCATCATGGGGCGGGGGCTCGAAGGGAGGAGGTGGAGGGGTTGGGCAGGGCTTGGGAGGACGTAGTGAGGAGACAAACTCTGCTGCGCAGTGCAGGCAGGATGGACATAGTGACACAAGGGTGTGGGTGCACGCAACATGGGCAGTCCGGGCAGGCTTCCGGTAGGGTAGGCGAGGCAGGCAGGAGGGCATCACGGCTCCTGGAGAGCATGGAGGACGTGCGGCTGGATGCGGATGGACAGGATGATGAACAGCGGTTTGATCGGAGCAGGCAATGTCCTTGGGCCGAGGAATGGATGGCCTATTTAACGAGGGCAAACAGGCGTGTGACTCAGCTTCTTGAGGGGGCTGTTGGCACGGGGGGAAGTGGTGGGGAGGGTGTTGAAGGAGGTGTGGGTGGAGGGGTGGTGGGTGGAGTTGACACATGATGGGCCCCTCAAAGCCCGAAGGCTCCTGGGCTTTGGAGCAGGTAGGGAAAGGGGTGATGGTACTGAGCGAAGGCTTGCTGGTGGGGAGATAGCTCAGGGAGCGTGGGGAGCGGGTAGAGGTGGACCGGCTTCAGTGTTACAGCTTGAGTGCGTGGACAGAGCACTCACAGAGGTGCTCAGGTGGTCCAGGCTGTCCAGGAACGTGTTATGATTCGTCGAGACACAAAGCTTGTTGAGCATACTTTGACACACAGCTGGGGGGGAGACACGGCAGCTGGTGCCTATTCTGATTTAGTGAGATGCAAAGATGTTGTCGCCGTTTTTGCAGCTTTTATAAAAGAGTGACTGCTGCCCGCAGGCGTTTGAGTACTTCATTAACCTGAACCCAAGATCTCCCGAGTTCATCTCCTTGTTTGTAGACGACAAGCTTCGCAAGGGTCTAAAGGTGCCTTCCCTATTCAAACCCTAAATTGTGGACCCGATCAATCGCCCATGCAGTTCATCACGCTGTTCCTATATCGATGGCTCCACAGGCGTTGGATCCTTGGCCATTTGTCTCGATGGCTCTACAGGCGTTGGATCCTTGGCCATTTGTCTCGATGGCTCTACAGGCGTTGGATCCTTGGCCATTTGTCTCTACAGGCGTTGGATCCCTTGGCCATTTGTCTTGATGGCTCTACAGGCGTTGGATCCTTGGCCACATTTGTCTCGATGGCTCCACAGGCGTTGGATCCTTGGCCATTTGTCTCGATGGCTCTACAGGCGTTGGATCCTTGGCCATTTGTCTCGGGTTATGCAGAGGGCACCGTGACCCGGAAAGATGGCAGAACCCTATCGTGGACCATGCTTTGACTCACCACGGAGATGCACAAACCCCACAGGCTCTCATAACTCACGTGAGCCATTCAGCGGTGGAGAACACCAGTCAAATCGTGGAACTCGAGCCTGGCAGCGTCATGCAACTCGAGCCTGGCAGCGTCATGCAACTCGAGCCTGGCAGCGTCATGCAACGACGAGGCTCGCTCTGTTGTGCTGTATGTCAAGCCGTACGCTCCACCATGCTGTCCAGGTGGCAAATGAAGCTCGCTGATGTGCACTTCTGCTCCGACAAGGCAGTTGTTTGCACACTTGTGCTGCATCTGCTGGCTCCACCTTGCGAGTGGAAGTCACTAGCGCGGTTGACCAAGAGAATGCCAATCCATCAGCTGGCTTGGACCCGCCCTCAGCAGCGAATAACACGCTGATTGGTCTGGTCTCCGTGTGCATTGGATGCAGGGCGTGAGCGAGGAGGAGGTGGAGGTGGTGCTGGACAAAGTGATGATGCTCTTCCGCTACCTACAAGAGAAGGACGTCTTTGAGAAGTACTACAAGCAGCACCTTGCAAAGCGCCTGCTGCCTGGTCGGAGCATGTCGGATGACGCCGAACGTAGCCTCCTGGTGAAGGTATCTTCTGGCCCACCTTGCGCCAGTTTCTTGACGCCCTCGTGGTGCGGCCTCACCGCTCTACGGCCTGCTGGAGCCCGGCGGCGCCTTGACGCCCTCGTGGTGCGGCCTCACCGCTCTACGGCCTGCTGGAGCCTGGCGGCGCCTTGACGCCCTCGTGGTGCGGCCTCACCGCTCTACGGCCTGCTGGAGCCTGGCGGCGCCTTGACGCCCTCGTGGTGCGGCCTCACCGCTCTGACCTGCTGGAGCCAGGCGGCGCAACGCGCCCTCGTGGTGCGGCCTCACCGCTCTACGGCCTGCTGGAGCCCGAGCGGCGCCTTGACGCCCTCGTGGTGGAGCCTCACCTACGGCCTGCTGGAGCCACTCGTGGTGCGGCCTCACCGCTCTACGGCCTGCTGGAGCCCGGCGGCGCCTTGACGCCCTCGTGGTGCGGCCTCACCGCTCTACGGCCTGCTGGAGCCTGGCGGCGCCTTGACGCCCTCCCGGCCTTGGGGCAGAACCGTCCGAGGCATGGCATTTCCCAGCTGTGAAGCTCGAAGCCACGCGTTGCAGGTGTTTACATTCTCGGAGTCTGATCCTCCGGCTTGACATCGCCCACAAAAAGTCGCCGGGTGTGCTGAGAGGCTCATGTCGGAGACCATTTTAGATCAGACCCCGGCGGGCAGGGAGAGCGGAGAATGTGCAACATGGGGGGTTAAGGGTTTGAGTTGACAGCGGGCAGGATGGGCTTGGCGGGATGGCAGGTCAATTAAGTGCAGGATGACAGGTGGGGGCTTCAAGGGCTGATAGCAGGAGGATGGGCTTGGCGGGATGGCAGGTCAATGCAGTGCAGGATGACAGGTGGGGGCTTCAAGGGCTGATAGCAGGAGGATGGGCTTGGCATGATGGCAGGTCAATGCAGTGCAGGATGACAGGTGGGGGCTTCAAGGGTTGACAGCGGGCAGGATGGGCTTGGCGGGATGGCAGGTCAATGCAGTGCAGGATGACAGGTGGGAGCTTGAAGGGCTGATAGCAGGCAGGATGGGCTTGGCGGGATGGCAGGTCAATCAAATGCAGGATGACAGGTGGGGGCTTGAAGGGTTGACAGCGGGCAGGATGGGCTTGAAGGGTTGACAGCGGGCAGGATGGGCTTGGCGGAGGTGCAGCTGAAGACTGAGTGCGGGTACCAGTTCACGAGCAAACTGGAGGGCATGTTCACGGACATGAAGACCTCCCGCGATCACATGCACGACTTCCGCCAGCAGGGCATCGACCTCGGGGGCATCGACCTGCAGGTGCAGATCCTCACCACAGGATCCTGGCCGACCCAGAGCGCCGCCAAATGTAACCTGCCGCCAGAGCTGGAGCACTGCTGCGAGCAGTTCAAGGTGAGCTGTCCCATCGCCCTGCCACCTCTGAACCCCCCCCCCTCGGGTCACTTGGACGTTCGGGCTGTGCAAAACTGTACAGAAAAATCATCCGCTGATTTGACTTCGGTGGGCATCATTCCTGGAGATGGACTGCATGTTCACGGATCGCGCTGGAGTCTCTTGCCTGGGTGTCTCGAGGGCTCGAGGCGGACGGACATGAGCCCTGTCTGAAGCTCTCTGGGTGGAGCTTAATTGTGATGGGAGCGTCACCGCGTGTGGCCGCGTATGCGGATGGGCTGAACACTGCTGAGTTTTGCCGGCTTCAGGAGCTGCCCCAGGCTGCATGGTCTCTTGAGGTGACAGAGACTCGAGAGCTCTCTTTACACTGTGGACGGCCGGACCCCGGACGCTCCACACTGTGGACGGCCGGACCCCGGACGCTCCACACTGTGGACAGCCGGACCCCAGACGCTCCACACTGTGGACGGCCGGACCCCGGACGCTCCACACTGTGGACGGCCGGACCCCGGACGCTCCACACTGTGGACGGCCGGACCCCGGACGCTCCACACTGTGGACGGCCGGACCCCGGACGCTCCACACTGTGGACGGCCGGACCCCGGACGCTCCACACTGTGGACGGCACGCATTATGTATAAAGGGCGAAACAGAATGATTTGCTTCGTCAGACGTGATTGGCGCATGTTAGGATAATCAACTTCTACTTAGTTTGCATACTCATGCATAACATTAGTTGAATGTGTACGAACTCACACACACACACAGTTGAATCATATAAATCTGAAAAAGTGTTTTGTGAGTTACAGTCAGTGCTTTATATCACACAGGTGTGTTCTCTATCTAAGCTTACTGTTACTCAGTCATAGCTTCTACTGTACTCGTACTTGTACTCTTGTGTTCTGTGACAGATACTGTGTACATTTTGAATTGATCTTCTGTCTCTTGCAGACTGATTGTCATCATTGCTCTGTCCACATCTACACATGGTACTGTACTCTGTCAGCACAGTCATACTGTCAGAATTTGTACTTTTGGCCTCTCTGTGATTAACACTGCATGAGAGTTTACTGTTTTCCTACATGTCCTGTGAGCATTACGGGTGCCGGCTCGCTTTTAGGAGACGAAGTTTGTTCGAGTTTTGAGCAGAATGGAGATGTTCGTTTCACCCGAGGTTAAACGGAGCCAATAGAAATTAGTTATGCTATATTTCTTTGCATATTTAGTCAGAACTCGAGAAGCTTTGTCCAATGAACAAAATCAACTATTATTTGATCAGTCCTCTTGAAGATATCGGCAGTGGAAGAGAGCGTTTCTTTGGTGATTTTCAGGAGGAGTCTCTTAAATGCGTCATCTCTTAAATCCAAGCGGGCACCCCTATGTGAAATGGGCATGCACGCAAATCTGTATCAGATGAGGGGTCTTCGTTTGGCCATCAGGGGTCCTCCTGATGGTTTTATCATTTCTGTAATGCATGTCGGGTCGTCGGTGATGGGCATCGCGTACTCCGCAGAGCCAGTGCGCGCCTTGGCACTGCAGCAGAGGGTTCATATTGACCTGGTGCCGCGGGATGACCGGGATGTGTGCGGGGGTCTGGGGAGGGGGAGGGGACACTGCGCTGCAGCAATTCTACCTTTCTACACATACGGGGCGCCGGCTGACGTGGCAGACCAATATGGGCACTGCGGACCTGAAAGCAGTGTTCAGTCCGACCGCCAAGCACGAGCTGAGTGTGTCCACTTACCAGATGTGCATCTTGCTGCTGTTCAATGAGGTGGGTCTCGTATCTCAGCGCTCTCTGCGAGACAGCTGGAACCTGCCACAATCCCGTATGTGCCCACCTTGAGGATCATGATTGGGTTATTGTGGCTGTGCTTCTCATTCTCAAGCTCATTCTTTGCGCGACATGCAGAAGCCACATGGCCCTGTACCCCACCCCTCACGAGCGCCACTACCCCGCCCCTCACGAGGGTTATCTCTGTATGTCTTTCTGCTCGGTCCAGCTGCTATCTGATGC
>LGRX02035417.1:0-32444 GCA_001247695.2 Cymbomonas tetramitiformis
CCCACCGCCTATGCGTGTGCGCACCCTTCAGCTCAACCCACCCCCTATGCGTGTGCGCGCCCTCGAGCTCAACCCACCCCCTATGCGTGTGCGCACCCCCCACCGCTCATTCTTTGGTTGAGCTGGAGGGTGCAGATGAGCAAGGGGGGCCATTCTTTGGTAAAAAGAAACATACCTTTGTAGAAGAGATAGATGATGGAAACTCGAAACGTAATTTTTCTACATGGACCACACAAGAACGAAAAGGTTAGAACTCCAAGCCTAAAGAAAAGGAAAGATCGGACGTCCAAACAAAGAGGGTGAAAAGAAGATAGAAAGCACACCTTTATTGTGTGGCATCCCGGGTTTTCACCGAGACCTCAGCTTGAGCTTTTTCTTCAGGCCCTGAATAAAAGTTCAATGCCTTAACAAGTTGTTGAGGGCCTTAACAAACAGTTCAAGGATCATTCTTTGGTAAAAAGAAACATACCTTTGTAGAAGAGATAGATGATGGAAACTCGAAACGTAATTTTCCTACATGGAGCACGCAAGAACGAAAAGGTTAGAACTCCAAGCCTAAAGAAAAGGAAAGATCGGACGTCCAAACAAAGAGGGTGAAAAGAAGATAGAAAGCACACCTTTATTGTGTGGCATCCCGGGTTTTAACCGAGACCTCCAAACCGCAGTTTGGCGCTCTGTTTGAGCTAATGCCACGTTCGCGATGCAAACTGAAAAAAACTGTCGTCAAAAAGATAGGGTTGCGAAGAGATCACCCATCTCTTCGAAAAGTTAACCAAATGAAGTGATAAAAATACTTACATGGGGTAGTTTTCCGCGAGGAAAACGCTCGTGAAGTCAAAATAGTCGTGAAAATAGCGGGTTTCCCGCTATCGAAGGGTCTGAAAACCTGCGAATCTTTCAAAAAGGAGAAGGTAAGTAAACGAGTGTCGTTGAACACTCTTCTATTGTGTGGCATCCCGGGTTTTAACCGAGACCTCCAAACCGCAGTTTGGCGCTCTGTTTGAGCTAATGCCACGTTCGCAATGCAAACTGAAAGAAAAACTGTCGTCAAAAAGATAGGGTTGCGAAGAGATCACCCATCTCCTCGAAAGTTAACCAAATGAAGTGATGAAAATACTTAAATGGGGTAGATTTCCGCGAGGAAGACGCCGGTAAAGTCCAAACCGCCTTCAGAATAGCAGTTTTACCGCTATCGAAGGGTCTGCCGATCTGTGAATTTGTGAACAAGAGAAACTTCGAGTGCAAACGCGTATGATTAAGCGTAGCTAGAAAATTGTCATGTTACCATACAATATAACGGAAATAAAATACAAATCAGCTGTTAGAAGATCGTAGTGCACCATCTCGTCGAAACTTCCCAAAGCCAAAGAGCGTTCCAAGCGCTAGCGTAAAACTCTTCTAGAGTGGCCCACAACAAGGCGTGGACATTCTGAAACAAAATATTGTTACCAAATAAAATAAAATACTGCGCTATAGCTGCTTTAAAATGCCCCAAAGGGGTTATTTCACCGCTTACTTGAAGCGCGGTCAAGTCCGAAGTGTTTCGAAAATTCAGGGGGCGCTCCACTATAAAGTTAATTTATATATTTTCAAGAGAAAATCTTGTGATGGTTGTATAATTTCTGCACACTGCCTCTGCCCCCTGAACTTTTCATCGTAAGTCTCCCACCAACTGCCGGAACTACTGGCGAGAGGCAGCCAAGAGAACGACAAAATTGTCGTTAGAATTGTGCACTACATACTTTCGTCACACTTTCGACAACGAGCCAGACTCGAAGGCCTTGAGCTCGTCGTGGGTGAGAAAGATGACCGGGATACCTCCTTGGTTCATCGCAAAACGTAATAGCTCTCGATTAGCTTGCTCCTCGCTTCCAACCGCACCCGACATCAACGGCAATACCTGCACCGCAAAACAAACCGTAATTTTAAAGATTTTGCGCAGCGCTTCCGCCCATCATGGAGCATATTCAAAGAAAACCCTAAGACCTATCACTACCATGGCAAACACACCTCGACCTTAGGTCCGCAGGTGGTATAGTTAGTGGATGAACTGCCTCGATCTTAGATCCGCAGGCGATGGTATGAATGCAAACGAGAGTTCCGACCTTGGGTCCGCAAACAACTCGTTGCAAAGGATGATGTTTCTTTTCACACAAGCAATTTTCAACGGAAAACGTAAACACCAACGTACCCTTTCCGCTTCGCCTTGCGCGCTATCCCATTCTCCAACAATATTATCAGCCATATTTATATACGGAGGGACGGACGGACGGCGGGAAGGACGGAAAACGACTACAAAAATACTAATATTATCGACTACGACGTCGATATATTATATTGAAAAAAACAGCAGCCAGCAAGCAGTTCGTTAAAGGTTGCCTAAAGTTACAGGTTGCCTAAATGGGACCGGACACATTTCGCGATAAGTTCGATTTCTGCGTGGGACGGCGATCGAATCTGGGATTCTGGGTCAGTGTCGCTCGAATGTAAAGTTGATCCGACGTGCAGTATTCGCGAAAGCTAAAAATTCGCGACCATGAATCAGAAATTCATGGTCATGAATTTAGAATTCATGACCATGAATCTGACATTCGCGACCATGAATTCCGAGGAACGTTGACCACAACGGTTGTCATTGTCGGGCGAGAATTTGGAATTCTCGGGCGAGAATTTTATGTCACGCTCTCATCGTCGCACAGCTATTCCGTCATCATCATCATCGTCATTAGTTTCCATGTCATATCGTGTCGTTGTTTTCATCGTCGACTGACTCGTTCCGTCTGACGCGCCAGTGTCGGCTTTTGCAGAATCGTGACCGTTTTTGCAATTTATGTCCGTTTTTGCAGTCCTTTTTTTTTCGCGTACCTCTGTTTTTAACTGCGCCCAGTGGGGGGGCTCCGCCCCCTAAGTACACTTTTTTTTTTTTCCAGACTGAGCCCAGTGGGGCTCCGCCCCACACCCCCGTAACTACACTTTTTTTCCAGACTGGCCCAGTGGGGGGCTCCGCCCACACCCCGTAACTACACTTTTTTTTCCAGCCTTTGCCCAGTGGGGCTCCGCCCACACCCCGTTAGTACACTTTTTTTTTTCGTGACTGTGTCACCAACTTGCATTCTGGGAGCCTTGCAGACTGCGTCACATGTCGTGAAACTTGGCGACCTCCTATCTGAACACAACGTGTCGACGACGACAACGACAACGCTTTGCGGGCGTCATCGTCACCGTATCCTGTGACACTGCACTGCACTGGCATGGCATGGCATGGCACTGTCTCAGACTGTCACCAACTTGCACTCTGTCAGACTGTCACCAACTTGCACTCTGGGAGCTCGAGCTCTGCGAGCTCCTGTCGTGTGTATAATTCCCAACGCTCATGACACTGTCACCAACTTTCATTCTGGGAGCTTTGCGGACCGCGTCACATGTCGTAAAACCTGGCGACCACCTACCTGATCACAAAAGTGTGACGACGTACTCGACACTTTAAACGCCGCATGGGCCCTCCGTCGGAGACGGGAGGGTATAAGCCGAAACCGATAAGCTCGAAACCGATATAAGCCCACACCTCTGGTATTCATACCGTAGGGCTAGAAGAAAAAGTGCTAGCTAGGCGCAACGGAGGTAATATTGCTGACTTTTAGAGTGAAGCTGCACACAGGTAGAATGCACCTGCCTAGGAAAACAGGGAGGTGTTCCTTGGAAACCTTAAATCGGCATATATAGTGGTATTTCTTGCTTGTGGATCTCAACGATCCCGCGAAAGAAATGGCGCCAATGATAAACGCCAACACAAGGCGCAAGTCTCAAAGAGCCGCTCCCTGTTTGATAGGAATATCAGCACTATGCTCCGTGACTGATGCTGAGATATGGTGAAAGTTGACACTTTCTATCTACACGTCATTAACGCACTAAATGACGTGGCACGTTCGGTGTTGTGTTCATAGGAACGCTGTGACTTTGACGACAACAACTTCAACGGTTTTGACAACACAAAGTCTGCACCTGTTAGAGTTATTTATTTATTTGCAAAGTGAAGCCCTTCAAATTTTCTTGATTGCTCTGTGTAAGACTGTTGTGAAGGAGCAGCGCCACTGCCGAGCAACGGTATACCAACGTGCGTCGTGAGGATCTTCCCTCACAACTAGACCAGCCTAAATACCTGTGTGGATGGCATATGTGGGTAACTGGGGTTATTTTTACTCCTTTAGCAATAGCACTGCGTCACTTATATCAACTCTAGGGTTTGCCTAATTGAAAGCTTTCGCCACTTTTGGAAAACACGGCGTTCAAAACCCTCCCGCTCTGGACCAGAACTATTATAATTATTGGGGACGCCATATTCCTCAACTCTTTCCAGTGATTATCCTGAGCGCTAGCGTATTCAGTCTTACAGGAGCGAAATCGTTGAACCTGTCTCCAGGTGACGAACCCTTTGCAGCGTCCGCGTTCTAGCTAAGCTGTTCTGGTGTTTGGCCAGGACCCTATGGTGTGGACACCAACAGACGCTCCTTCGCAGCCGCCCGCGATCCCGCCTCCGCCACCTCCGCCACCTCCACCACCCCCACCTCCAGAACTGCAGGCTCCCATGTCCTGTGGTGAATGTCCGGCAGAAGCAGCTGAAGCTGAGGCTGCTGCCGCACGCCTCACCAGCGAGGACGGCGCGATGGGAGAATCCGCGATTCGGGGCAGAGTGGTGTCCAAGTTACGTAACGGGTTTACAGCAATTGAAGAGATGGGGTGAGACTGCTGATTCCCTTGGACCCTTCTTGAGCCATTCTTCCCCGCTGCTCATCTTCCTCGCTCCGTCCACGTTAGTTCTTCGGGCAAGGCTAGCATTGCTCGCCGCATGGCAACCCTGACCGAGTGCGGTCGTTCTAGTGCTCGCCTTGTTGAAACCCTGACCAAGTGTGGTAATTTTAGTGTTTCGAGATGCAGTCTGCGGTGAAAAGCTCACATTTGTTTTCACTTCGGGCGACTTGCTCGATTCTCGTAGGTTTGATGGAGACGAGACCTTCAAGCGCGAATGGGAAGAGCACAAAGCGCGAGTTGAGCAGTTTTTCAAAGAACATCACCCATCGTAAGCGCCACAGCTCTTATTGTGTTGCCTTCAGAAATGGGCGAGCGATATTCGTGCGTTCTTCTCAGTGTACCAAGGAATTTCACCTGTGGCCGTGACATAGACCTGATCACAAGGATGTACCATATTAACTCACCCGTCTTGGAGTGCGTAGCACCACCGGAACGATAAGGTCACTCGCGCATGATCTTGTTACAGTGTGCTCTGTTTCTTAGGGTTTCGTGTTGCTGTTACTCCTGCGTTACGGTTTGGTCTAAGGTACGCAGCAGATGACGCATGAATACGCGTTGACTGACATCAAGCACTGGCGCAGAATCGTGTGTGGGGCTCGTGACCTGACTCGGGCCGCCGTGGCTATGTGGCACTCGAGATCTGCGGTTGGTTTTTGTGTGGCTGCACGGTCTACAGCCCCTGGGTGAAAGTCTCCCAAGCACCCACTGCCGGCAGCTGGCTAACCTGCTGGAGCTGGGCAGGGATCTTTCTCCCGATGGCAGGGTGACTTGTAAAAGTCCTTTGTTCGAATTCTAAAGCACGCTCTTTCCCCCTCCTCTGAGTTCTCAGCGCGTCAGAGATGACTAAAGGGACCAGTTGGGTCATTTCATTTCTTGTGACTCAACGTGGGGAAGTCGGTGCAAACACATTCGAGATCTATTTTCATCCTTCGTGGTTTGCAAATGGGTGCTCTGTGCAGCACGCTGCAATTTTTCAATATGCCTCGGCAATCGGGTTGTGTCATCCTACAGGAGCCCTACAGCCTGAGATGCATTTTTTTCACCGTTTGTTTGACATCTGCACTGGACTCTCTGAGAATAGTGGTGTGCAGGGAGCCTGGCTATAAAGATGCGTTGAAGGAGATCCAAAGTGTCTGGTCCTCGAAAGTAACCGCTCCTCCTGCTCAGGCCCAAGCACAATAGTTGCACCCATGTGATACTTGCATATCCTCGCCGGCCCGTTTAGTTCCAGGAGAGTCGCGCAATAATCATCTAAAATCTCATTCCAGAGCTTGAACAGATGCCTATGTGAATGAACCATCGTGAATATTGTCCACAATTTGGACATTTTTCTTTATCCACAACTTCGTCCATGACATGGATAACGTGGACTTTGATTGCTTTTCGATAGGCCCTCAGTCAGGTCTGCAGGATTGTTCTCAACTTGAAAGTTTTACACATCATATGCAATTCAATACAGGCAACCTACAGCAACTCGGTAGTACTATTCGCATCGAAATACTTGTGATTATTGGTTTCTCAAGTAGAATCGCAAGCAAAGAGGCGTCCAAAACGAATGCTCATGAGTGTTATCAGGCACGAGGGAATGTAATATGTAATCCTTGTTCTTACACAACGGGTTTGCTTTTGGGATGGTGTAGTGTTCGAGCAGCACCAGCGATCCTTTATGAGCCTTTATGCATTGGTGCGCACTTGTCCACTCATAGCCCTTGCACTTAGGATGCAGAGGATATTGTCTTACTTTGTAATCAGTCCCGTTCTGTAACATCTGTTGATATTTTATTTGAATGCGAGTGCCTCTCAACGACTTGAACGATGTGCGCTTTTATGCATTGTAAATCATGTGTAGTCTTTTGTCCAAACAAGGCAGTTTGCTGCAAGAGATCCCATGCCATTCAGCAAGTGTAGGGGTAGCTGCTTATGGTGTATCTCACTTTAATTGGTGCAAGAGCGGATCATGCATAGCGCACTCGGATTCAAAGCTCGGGGAATGGGCCTAGGTCAATACAGAATGTTGACCGCAGGTTCCCTACTTTTGTGTCTAGAAAGCAATTGTGGAAGGAGAGCTTACAGAATAAACAGAAATAGATAAGGCTTTAATAGTTTCAACACTTGGTTCATCACCTTTATTACTTTGGACAGTTATGTCTTCTCCCAGAACACAAAGCCTCGCCATGAAATACGAAAAACCTAAAGTTGTAATGTTGTATGTAAAAAGCTAAAGCTTGCATCTAAGGCATCCCCTCGAGCATCCTCATAGCATCCCCCTCGTACCGGGCACTCCGGTAGCTTCGAATACACTTGTAGCAATAATATGCATATCGTAAAACTTTAAATATCTCTAGATACTATATACCGCCATCTTATGTTCATCCTAGGTTGTTGCTATTTCTTGTCCTTTCAATAATGCCGGCTATCACCGGTTATCCTGAATAAGTAGAAGTTCGGTCTACATTAATATCTTCCCTAACCGAACGTGCTCGATATTGCATTTCCGTCATACTTCATACGCTAACAGATATCAGGGCAGGGTGAATATATTATATCACAGAAAATATAACAGTATATACGAAACTGACTGCGGGATATCGTGAACGTGTGTAGCTCGAATATATCTAAGGGAAACAGATAATGTTGTAAATATGGTGTGGGGCACAAGCTACTCATGCATATGTCGAGTGATGTCACCTATAGGACTGAGGGTGAGACTGAGACTACTATATGCGTACGAGTACTGTGTCATATGAGTACTATGAGTCTACAGTATAGCAGGCTAATATCAGGTCCGGCATGACACCACCACATCACGTGGACATGTGGGGTGAGCAAGTGCTAGTGCAACGGAATAACAACAATATATGGCAAGAATAGCAAGATATGAGTAAATATGCATGAAGGAGTAAACTGATCCCGTGAGGAATCTGTAGTCAGTCATGAGATAACCAATCATATGTAACCAATCATAAGTCCATAAGTATCCATAATGTCACAAACCGCGGCTTATCATGGTATGTTAGCCGGGTTGTGACACTTGAAGCAGTAGTCTTGGTGACGAACGCGCGACAGTTGTGCTGAAGGTCACGCTCGTGACACTCAAGGTGGTGACCAAGTTGACGACATGAATTGCTTTCTGGTTTGGTGACCGAGGATAGGTAGAGCGTGCTACCAACTGCAGAGACAGTCTAGGACTAGCATATATGGCGGCGCTAGGACGCAATGAGTCAGACGCTCATTAATGTTTTGCCTTCGTAACAGTAAAGGGACTTTGCCTTTTTACTCAGACCGCGAAAACAGCAGTTGCTCGGTATTTTGACATATACATATATGTTGTAGCGACAACTCGCATTTAGCAACAACTCGCATTTAGCAACAACTCGCATGTAACAATCTAGTATATAAATGGATATAAATTATATAAATTGTATGAAATAATTAAATTCTTCTGTGCCAGGGGGGCACGACGTAGCTGAGACCCCCTCACGATAAGGGGTGTCTGAATGCCTGAAATTGATATCAGTGGACTATTGGGAGAAATAGTAAGGGAATGTGGCATTCATCTGAGCGAACAGTTAGGGGAAATAACCTGTGAGCGCAGGGTAGAGAATAAAGAGAGATCACTGAGTTGGTCTCTCAGACTTGGACAGCAGAAAATAATAACTCTTGCTGTCTGGGTATATGTTAAATTGCATATCTGAATATATGATATGATTCCTCAAGATAATAGAGGATAATAGTTTACTCCTGCGTGGGAATGCCCCTGGGACAATTTGGTATCTTGGGCGTGTGAGCGTCTTTTTAGCTCGCTCGCGCTCGCGTTGATGCACCGTTGGTGCACCTTACGAACCTGTGGAAACGGCTTACGGACTTCGCCTGCGCACTTTGAATATGTTTTGCGGATGTGTTTTGGTGATGTTGACATCTTTGCGGGTTAGCGTCCTCGGACGGGACCGTTTTTAGCTGTTGATGCACCTTTTTGGCCTATTTTGTGCTCACTTCCGTGTGCATTCTGATAAGTGAACTCTGCAACACGTATTGGGGGGTATGATGGCTTACAACAACTTTTGTGCGATTTTTATGAGTTATTTCCAATGTTTTTAGTCTTCATCAACTCATAGTATGGCCTCAAACAGCTTATTTCTTCAAAATATGTGCTGATTCACCCCCCTTTTAGAGCTTAAAAAGAGCTGATGCACCTCCTCGACTTCGATATGGTATACATAAAAGCTACAAAAGAAATACAAGCAGACCAGTGCTCCGGCCTGCTCTGCGACGGGTTTGCAATACCTTATCTCCAGCACGGCAATTCTGATAGTCCAAAATTTTATTTTCACTTGGCTTCTATCTGTTCGCAAGCATTTGTGGCACGTGAACATCTATTGGCCACGGATCGATGGTCGAATGTAATATCTTGTAAATATCTCGAATCGATAGATTGAACATCGTTCATTACTGGTATGGGTGCCGTCAGATCGAATTCGAATCCGACCGCATAAAATGGGTTGGCACTTCGCAGCTTAGCACGAAAATCGATCCAGATATTTATTCGACCATCATGATCCGCGGACAGAAGTACGGCGCTGTTCAGGCATCGGATGGAATAGAAGATAGAAACGGCGCGTGATGTAAAACCGTTTAAGGTTAGGCACTCAGCCGCTGTTGTGAAGAGCGGTATGGAGCACTGTGACTGCATTTTTGCGTGTGTTTCTTTTGAAGCTTTTCATTTCTGCTATGTTCATTTCACGAGTAGCTCGCATTTTGCTATTTGCGTGAGGGTTATTCGTGTCGGTTTTCTTGTCCCTGCTCGCATGCGTCCGCACGTTGAGTATTGCCTAGAAGGGGGTGATATATGTGTGCATCTCGCCAGCCCTTTGGGCTGGGAGTTGTTGGTTCGAAGCCAACTCGCCCCGCTGAGATTTCAGTTTCCTGTGTTATATGATTGCGTATATGTTTAACGCTAACAACGCAGTGTTTTGGTGGCAGCGCGCATTGGAGACACTGCCGCGCGATTCTTGAAGATGCACGCAGGTGAGCCTGTTCACACGACTAACCGTGCAATTTCCTTGTGCCATTTTACAGTTGTATCTGTGTGTGTTACTTGTATCCTTATATGCTAACTAGGCGTGGGTTGCGCAACCGCAGATTCGCTGGAACGCGCGCGATTGCTGCGCTGGACGTGGTTGCAAGGCACTGGTTGATATATATATATACAGTTCCATTCAAGTGATTAGGATATTTAGTTCTTGTTGAGTTGAAAGGCACTGCTAGATTGTTTAGGTGGAACGCGATGCAGGAAGGGTGTAGAGCGGGGGGCCTTGTCTGAGGCAGAGGTAAGCGCGTGGCGACAAAGAGTGAGGCAGCTGTGTTAGCGGGGTAGAGCACGCAGTACGACGAGGTAGAAACCTTTGTCAGTCCCAGAGGTGGAGGCGCTATGCGGGCGGTAGAAACGCAGTGCGGTAGAGGCAGCGATTACGCAACAGGTGGGCGTTGTGCGAGACAAGTGGTAGAAACGCAGTGCCCGAGACAAGGGTGGGCGTTGTGCGAGCGGAGGTAGAGCGTTGTGAAGGCGGTTGGGCGGTGGCAGGGGTGGGCGTTGTCACGGGCGAGGGTGGGCAGCGTGCATGCATCGCTACCATTTACAGCACAGAAAATAAAATGCATGCTTCACCGTGTCTTGGAAACATTTTCGTACGTGTCTTGTAATTTTACCGTTGCGGAGGCCTGCGAGCAAAAATATTTTCAACATTAACATTTTCAGCACATATATTTTCTAAATATCGCCAAAAACAGCTAATGTCAATTATCTACCCTAATGTCAATTTCATCGAATAGCATGTTGTAGTCGTCCGTGTCGTAACCCGTGAGATCAACCTGCCCGATGGCGGCGTGGTTCACGGTCTGAACGAACCCAGCGAACTCACCGTCCGCGTCCGCTGTGGTGGTTACCCGCGCCGATTGCAGTGGCGCGGGTTTCACATCCTTTCCCTGCGAGACAGGCATAGCAGGGGCCGGCACGGCGGATGCCGATGCCGCCGCACCACCTGCCGGAACCTGCTCCTCCGGCGTGGTCCCCGCCGCGGCGGGTCCGCACACCAGAGCCGAAGCCTGCTGCTCGATGCCGTCAGGAGGCGGGAACGATGCGTGTGTGAAGTGCACCTGGTGATTGGCCGCGGAGTGAACCTCCGCGGCAAGATCGTCGAGCCGTCGAAGAATGTCGTCTCCTACGGGCTCGTCGGAAGCTGAGTGCTGCTCCACCGCGAAGCCGTAGGCGGACACGTCGATGCCGCCCACCGCTCCCGCACAAAGCACCGCAGGCGGCCCGTACGCGGCGGCCGCACGAGCAAAGGACTCCGCGCCATCGTCCGCTGCCTGCTGGAATAGCGCACACATGGCAAGTGCATGCACCCCCTCCGCGTCCTCCTCGTCGATAGGAATGCAGAATGCCGCGGCGGAGGCGGGCGGGTGTTGGCGCCCGCCCAACGGGCAGTCGCGATAGAAATGGTAGCTCTCACCTTTGCCCGCCTTCTTGCACCTGCCGCAGAACGGCTTCGCTCTCTGGTCGTCGCGGTCGAATCCCACCGGCGGCGCCTTGTGCTGCCCCATACGGAAGCCCTTCGGATGCTGCGCACGCTGTTGCTGCTGCTGTACCCGCCGTTGCCGCACCACCGGAGCGCCCTCCCCGTGCTGCCGCTGTACCAATTCCTTCAGCTCCGTGATCTTCACGAGGTGGGCGTCGTACTCGCTGCTGGATAGGTGCGCGGAGATGCCGTCCGCGCCAGAAGCTGCCTTCCCCGTGTCAGTCTGAGCCCAAGCCTGGTAGATCTCCACCACCATGGAGCGGAGTGAGGCCAACGGTACATGGGCCAAGTCAGCAGCCATGGGGTAGCGCACCTTAACCGCAGCGTAGAACGCCGGGTCAAGTCTGGTGTACAGACTCAGCTTCCGCGTAGCCTCCGTAGGTGTCCAGTCGGAGGCCCTGTTATCCCGCACCAAACGTTGCTCCCGCGCCAAAATCGGCTGCGGGTCTACGTTTGCGGGGTAACGTAAGGCCGCATGCTCCTCCTGCTGCGACTCCCGTAGCGCCACCGGTACGCAGCCCTTGATGATGTCGACCAAAGCTCGCCGGCCATCTCGGTCAGAGGAAGCATCCGTACCCGTGAGCCAGACATACGCGTTGCTGTGCTTCTCCACCACGAGAGCCAGCACGTCGTACAGAAGGCCATTCACCCGGCTCACAACCGGGGTAAGGGGTGCTGAAATCTGTATAGGCAGCCCTGACTGGGAGTCCCGGTCAGGCCCCTATGACAGATCCCTAGGACCAACACTGGACTGCTGACTGATCTGTAGGTTCGTACTACTGTGACACACGCTGTGTCACAGGTAGGCTAGACTCCGAGACCGTCCGAGACCGTTCCGGGTATATCTAGCTTAGGGTTTATTTATCTTATACAGTTTATCCACACGAGTACGGGACTTTCTGATATCTAGTGTACTTGGATATTCCGGTAAGGGCGAATTGCCATACTGCTCATACTGATCCTGTTTTCTAGGAACTTATTTTCACGTTTTCGGCAATAACTCAAGTTCTAGACATCCATTTGCCACGATTCTTCGCATATCTTATATTGCGGAACTAGGTGGATGATATGACACTTCATTATCACTCGCATTGTATGTGCACACATGAATATATGTGACCCATCATCACCATACTTAAGGAAATTCTGTTGAACAGCTGTTGGGGGCATTTTTGGGCATGCGCCATGAACATGCCACCACTATTGACTTGATGTTATGAGTGGGCGATGACGTATCATGGTGTATACCAATGGGGGAAAATACCATATCCTTGATTTGAAGCCTTTAGAGCACTCTCCATAGAGTACGCTTTTGTCACCTGGCAGCAGAACACCCCTGCACTTTCCACAAAGTCCTCCACTCGATAAACCGAGTTTGATGGGCATTGAAGGGTTGAGGGACCTCGCCCAAGTCCCCAATATGGACAATAGTACTTCATAAATATCCAATTATTGACTACCGTGGTAGTTATGGATGTTTCCGCCCTCATACTGATCCCATATTGCTAAAAACGAATTCGCCCTTACGGTGTTAACTAGCTGCAACCGGTTAGTGCGAATTAATTAACTAGCTAGGGTCAGTTAGTTAATAAAAATGGAATTGATTAATTAGCTAGTAACAATAACTGGTAGTAATCATGGGAACACTGACTTTCACCCCCCATAAGGGGGGAGGTCTGTGGTGCCCTGTGTCACCCCTCGCCTGCTCGGATGTCACTTGCAGTGCCTGCTCTTTGCTCCGCTCGTGTGTCAGGGTCTGTCCGCCAGCTTAAACCCGATTATCTTACAGTTTAATCCGACTTTAGACAACCGAGAACCCTATCTCACTGTGCTTTTGACATTCTTCCGGCAGTACATATATTGCTATATATCTACTTTCTTAGAAGGTTATAGCCCACCCACGTTCAGTGGTGGTGTTTTCGTCAGTCTTCCGTCCGCTTCGCGCCCTGTGATTCTATACTAGCCGACAATTCCGACATTTACTAGCCGACATTTACTAGCCGACACTTACTGGCCGACACTTCTGACAACGACCGGCTTGTTTTCACATCGGTCGCTTCCGTCATTTTTTTTACCGACAATCCGACATTTTCCAAGTTAAAGCACTTTCCGTGCGTCAAATTTCAGCTGGACCGACACTACTTTATAACCGACAATTCCTTTGTGTTCTTCAACCTCTGGACGACAGCACCTGAACTGCAGCAAAAGTGGCTTACCTTACGCCTATTTTGACTTCACCGACGTTTTCCCCGCGAAATTCTACTGCAATTTGACCTTTTCATCATCTGATTTGGTTGGTTTTACGAGATTTTACGTTACGCCTTCGACACTCTGGCCAGCAGCACCTCTGCTGCCGGAAAATTGGCTTTCCGCACGACGTTTTTGACCTCACCGCAGTGTTCCCCGCGAAAATCTACCCCGAATTGACCCTTCCATCGCTGGATTCGGTTGATTTTACGACAAGTTATTTTTTCGCTTGGGAACCCTATCATTGGGTTTGCAGATTCAGCAGTCCGCAGTCTGTGGCCATGGCCGCCTCACTCCAGCGTGTACGTATGGCCGCTACACGTCCAGCGTTGGTATCTTTACGACTACATCGACAACATCTTACCCCTGGTTGCGACCTAGTGGTGTCTGGTGGAGCTTGTTCGCCAGGCAACAACCTCGACTCCGACATTTTTGGCTTGATCGACGACAAGGACTTTGACTCCTACGATCTCGCCTCTCCGCATTCTCCGCTTTCACCCGACGCATCCCTTGGCCGTCATCTGGTGGTGTGTGGTGGTGTTATCACCACCGCCCACTCCCATTCCAATTCCTCGATCCTCACCTTTGCTGTGTGCAGCGCGTTCGTTGAGCACGCTCACCGCATTTTCCACCTTCGCCCTTCTCGCCCCCCCTACTTCGACTCATCTGCTCTGGTGGTGCCACGCCATTGTGGGCTTTGGCCTCGCTTGGGCATCGGTTGATCCACGACGATGGGCTGGTGCTTCACATCATTGAGAGCGCCGCCGCCGCCGTTTTTAGCCTGCTTAGGTTGAAACCCTCGATTGACACATCACGAGTTAGCTAGTAACTAGGGAAACATTACATTTCTCCTAGCCGCCTGCCCGGGAGTACCGGCTGGCCCTGCACGTGCACCTATGACGGTATGAGTGTTTGACCGAGCACCCGTTCCAAATACGTTCCGCGCCTGCCAACGTTACATTCATTATTCACCAGGAGCGCCCACCCTGCACTACTGCACTGCACGCAGACCTGAACTGCCTGCAACTCCAGCTTTATACTTTTCACTATTTTTCACTTTTCACTATTTTTCATTGTTTATGTGTAAACTGAAAGCGCGGTTTGTGGGCGTGTCGGAGATTGTGCAGGTTGCCCGTGAGATTCAAAGCTCCAATTTACGGCACGTTGGTTCCTAGCTCTCTGTTTTCCCGTTTCTCTGTTGCTGTTTGTACGGCTGCTTCACAAGTGGTCCCGACCGTATTTGTGAGCAATGAATGTTCTTTTGGAAGTTTTCAATTTTGCACGTTTTCTGCGGCAATTTCCGCGACTGACTCGATTTTGCAAATATGGTGTATGCCGAAACAGTTCACCGCAGTGCGCCCGCCCATACAGCCCCACTCTTTGTTGGTTTGTGCCTACTTACTTTGTGCCTGTTTTTCCCACTAACCTGGGTGTAAAAGTTTGTTATTGTATTTGAATTGCGTGCTAACCCTTTCGTCAGGTTTCGCTTTCGTTGGGGTAGGTGGCGCGTGGCAGTTCACCTCTGCGACCAACCATCCTCTACCGCCATGATTTCCTTCGAGCCCTTGAGCTCCTTGAGCTCCCTTCGTTTTTCTCATCACAGTATTTTATATTTGGCACGCATAGTCAACTTGAAATATTTCACGCGACTTTTTTATGCTGTTTTCAATAGTCATGTAATATGGCATGCATGGTGTCCGGGATGTAAGCTGAATACATCCCGGATTGGGTTCGAGTCCCGACATGCCAACTGTATCCTAATGAATATGTCAGTGGTCGTTTTCTGAGATGTGACGAAGCATAGATGTTGTCGCAACCACGGGAGCATGAGGAACACTACACTAAACATAGTGTCAAGACATTCTTGAAAACGTGCATACCCGCGCGAACTCACACTCCCGAGCGCTCATTATATCCCCCATGGTTCAAGAGAATTGCTTACTTGATCCGAAGAATGTTGGTACCCGTGGGTTACTAACAGTCCAGGGAATAAGATACGAACCATATGCGTTCTCAATATCACGCAGATAGTTCATATCCATCAAGTCAAATAAGGGCTGCCTGCCCTTTCCGCTCAGCGACGGAAAACCAAAAAGAATGTTGCGATATCATGTCTCAACACTCGACGGTCTCAACGTCTCAACCGCACGAGGAAATGTTTGTCTGCCGTTGCCTAAAATGCTAATTTCTGGTTGGTCCAACTCGGATGACACGTCTGCGGACAAGGGTTCTTGTCAAGCCTTGCTATATAATTTTATACAGGAAATAAAAAGCAAAATATAAAAATATAAAAATGAAAATATACAAATTAGAATTTTCGAATTTCGAATATAATAAAATAATTTATTTGAGAAAATATCCTGAGGAACATAAATGTTAATCTTGTATTCCAGCTCAGCTCCCCTGCCTCGCCTGCGCCCCGGCGACCCCCCCGGCTCTCCGGGGCGGTCCACCGAGGCGCCTATACCGCTGCTCCACGACTGCCTTTGCTCCGCTCCAACTCCAGCTTCGATCCAGATACCTGCCGCATCCCACACCAACCGAACCCCACACCACCACGCTTAGCCACTGCGCTACGCGAGCGCCTGGTGATGAAAACCGAAAATTAGTAAAACCTTTATAAAACACGAAACGGGATAATGAATAATGGATCGCGCGCATCGAAATTCGATGATGACATAATATTACGTAATAAATATGATGACGTGATATTATGTAAAATCATATAGGAAATATTAAAATACAGGTTAATGCCTTCAGGATTAATAAAAGGCAATTCACAACTTCGCTGTAACAGGAATCATACACCTATATATGGAATCTTCGGCGTGACGCAAGACGGCGTCTGTCACACTATTCTATTATTGTGAAGCCCGCAAAGCTCCCAGAATGAAAGTTAGTGACACTGTCATCAAAGACGCCTGTATGAGCTGCAACAGGAATTATACAATCTGTGGGAAGCGGCATCAGCGACAGTAACACTATTCTTTTAGCATTCCATTTACATTGCGAAGCCCGCAAAGCTCCCAGAATGAAAGTTGGTGACACCATCATAAAAAACGCCTGTATGGGCTGCAACATAAATTATACATACATACATACATACATATCCTTCTGCGGGCGCTAAACGTCGTCAGCCTGTCACACTATGCTATATTTAGATTGCGAAGCCCGCAATGCCGCAAAGCTCACATATAAATGAAAGTTGGTGACACTGTCATGTCATCAAAGACGCCGATGCGATGCGATGTGCCTGTGGGCTGCAACAGAAATTATACACACCAATAGCGCGACGCGAAATACTCTGCCAGCTCTTTCAAAATCGGTCATCACGTTCGATCGGCCATCACCTTCAAAACTTAAAATTCGAAATTGGAAACGTACATATGAAATCAGTGGTGGGAAAAAGTGAAATAATGTTGGTAAATTCAATGGTGGGAAGACTGTATAGTGAAATTCAGTAGCATACTCTTACTGTATAGGACTGCATAATGAAGTCCAGGTATGCTACTGAATTTGAATCCTGTATTGAAATTCCTATAGTGAATTCCTGTAATAGTCCTGAAATTCCTGTAATTCCTATAGTGAAATTCAGTATACTACTGTATAGTGAAATTCAGTATCGAGTATAAATATAGTGGTGGGAGGACTGTATAGTGAAATAATCTGAGTAAAAATTAGGAGGTGGGAAGACTATATAATTTGTACCTCGGATGGGAAAACGTGAAATACTTGTTTATATTGTAGGTAAATCTTGCGTAAACGATTTATACCTGCCGCATATCAAGTCAGTCTAGAAGCGGAAAACAGGCTGGGGATCGACGGTAGAGTTCAAAGTAATTTGAATAAATGGACGACGATTAAGGGGCATGGTTGACAATGTTGAGGCAAGGGTCGACAATTTTGTGGAATGCCATACTGTGTGGATAGCTAATGAACTGTCGATCTGAAAGTCAGTAGGGGATCAACGGCAGACAAGTTAGATGTCAGTCGTTGCCTGGGTTGACAATGACACGTCGGCCAACTTCAAGTTGGCCAACGTGCTCATTGTCAACGCAGGCAACGACTGACATCTACCTCGTGTTAGCGTCGGACCGCTCCGAATCGCTGAATTGCAAATCATGATTGTTGATTCTGTCATGTTCGGCGGTTCTGGGCCGTCATCGACATCGACATCGACATCGTGATGTACATGTCATGGCCATGGCCCATTGCAATTTGCAAAGCTTTAGTATGTGGCACGCCGGGGTTTTCCCCCCAAAGGTTCCTACGGGTAGTGACACCTGACACGTCTCAGTAGCGATTCGCCACGATGCGTGAATTCTGAATGTGAATAGGTGGAGGGAATACATGAAGTGACACCGCTGGCGCTGCCATCTATATTTATACTTAAAAAGCCGACTGGATACAATTATACAATAGACGTGTGTCACGGTAAAGATTGTTAGATTCAAGATAGAATATTACGAGAGGAATAGATGCACCTTCGGTGCGACAATTTTTAATCATTTTAAACATAGAATACAAGTAGTCGATAGTGTCAAGTGTCTACTCCGGTATAAATCCGAAACGCGAAAGAGAGAGAGTGGATGGAAAGGGGGGGGATGGGATCTATATTTAATTATTCCAAACCGTGACGCGAACACCCTGACCCTCATACCGAATGCTAGAGCTGCCCAACTTAAACTGGTCCGTTCATTTTTAACAGTGGCAATTTTCCGAATCCGACAGTCCATATACGATTCCAGAGATCAAAATACGATACACTCCTTTGTTGCTCCCCAGGAATCTCTTCGAACCTTCCGATGTTCCCGATCTGAAAACATTGGACGGCTCCACTTTAGTTGGGCACCCCTAGCGAACGGCGAAGCGAACGGTGAAGATGTCTACGATGATCGTCTGTCATTAACGCAGTCGATCGTCTTTTCAATCGCGAGTCACATTATAAAATACTAGCCAATCGGAAACTCAAAAAACAGATTTCCAAGATCGTTCGAGTTTTCAGTCATCTGTCATCGTCAAAAAGATACTGCCAATCAATGCCTAGAAAGCTGGATTTCTAAGATCGATGCTTCGAACTTCGAAATTAACCCAAAGGGGAGTTCCGATGCAATTTCAAGCCCATTTCTTGTTTGCATCTTCCCGTGCACCTCCTGATGTGACCCTGCCGCTGTGACCCTGCCTGCTATGAATATCTTTGTGCATAATGTTTCTGCGACCGACGTTAAGTGTGTATGCATCGATATGTGTATGCATGACTAACTTTTTGCTTACATGCAGGATCAGTGCTCGACCGCATGATGACCTTCGACTAGTCGACCCCTTTCCGCTTGTGTTCATCTTCGACCGACTCCACGCTCAACGCTCGCCTACGATATCCTCGCTGCATCCACGCATACCATTTTAGTTTCATGGCTACTGCCCCACAGTACTTGTCATAGTACTTTCGAGCTCGAAAGTACTATGACAAGTACTTTCACGCCATAATTTTTTTCGGTGTCTTTTAAGGCTACGGTCATACTGCCCTTCATATTATGTTGACTTTGTGACCCAAACATGAATGTCTTTTGTGCCATTGGCCTCTAAACCACTTGTCGCCTTCCCACTGGATGCATATTGCCGAGGGGGTAGCATTTTTTGTTACATTGCGGTTTCCGCACTGGGTGTTCAAACAGTTGGCCATCTTTACGAATTTTTTTGGAGTAGCTCTTGGCGTGAGATTGCCCGGGCGACCACACATATCCAAGGGGTATATGTTGGCCAATGATGTTTGTGGGTGTGAGCCTGTTGGCGTGATGCCATTTGTGGTAATAAGTTGCGGGTTAAACCCAACCCTACAAGTGTGTTTACACAAATCAATCTCATGGTAGGTTGGGGTACACAAGAAGCATGCCATGGATTCTCCCAACGGGCACCCTTGTACCGAGTATCGCTCGGTGATGATGTATAACGATGTTGCGGACTACGAGACCCATTTTTGGGGACCCCGGTCGATGTCTAAGGTGCATATTTGAGTTATGAAGAGATGCCAGAGCCAAGCAGACATCGTACTAGTACGCATGCACAAGTAGCATACCATGGATTTTCCCAATAGTCACCCTTGTACCGAGTATCGCTCGGAGATGATGTACAACGATGTTGTGGACTACGAGACCCATTTTGGGGACCCCGGTCGATGTCTAAGGTGCATATTGGAGCTTTGAAGAGATGCCAGGGCCTAGCGGACAGCGTACTAGTACGCATACACAAGTAGCATACCATGGATTCTCCCAACGGGCACCCTTGTACCGAGTATCGCTCGGAGATGATTTGTAACGATGTTGTGGACTACGAGGCCCATTTTCGGGGACCCCGGTCGATGTCTAAGGTGCATATTCGAGTTATGAAGAGATGCCAGAGCCTAGCAGACAGCGTACTAGTACGCATACACAAGTAGCATGCCATGGATTCTCCCAATGGTCACCCTTGTACCGAATATCGCTCGGTGATGATGTACAACGATGTTGTGGACTACGAGACCCATTTTGGGGACCCCGGTCGATGTCTAAGGTGCATTTTGGAGCTTTGAAGAGATGCCAGGGCCTAGCGGACAGCGTACTAGTACGCATACACAAGTAGCATATCATGGATTCTCCCAACGGGCACCCTTGTACCGAGTATCGCTCGGTGATGATGTATAACGATGTTGTGTACTACGAGACCCATTTTTGGGGACCCCGGTCGATGTCTAAGGTGCATATTCGAGTTATGAAGAGATGCCAGGGCCTAGCAGATAGTGTACAAGTACGCATACACAAGTAGCATGCCATGGATTCTCCCGATGGTCACCCTTGTACCGAGTATCGCTCGGAGATGATTTGTAACGATGTTGTGGACTACGAGGCCCTTTTTGGACTTTAATCGAAGTATCATAGCAAAATGTGCAATATATATGATTATATACGTTTATGCAGCAGAGGGCAACCCTACATTGCGCCGCAATTAGTCGAGTATCTGATATATTTCATGAACTTATAATGATTTTCGTGCACTTATAGGGTCTTAAGGATAAAAATTTCCCATCATTCACAACTTTTGATGATAAATGTTTTTTTGGGGATTTTTCTAGTATGGTGACCCTGCAAAAGTAGTGGGTAATGATCAAAGTCATCAATTTTGAGTCGTGGATGCATGATATATCCATATGTGTGAAGGTTTCCTAGTCAAGTGGAGTGTATTTGCATGAAATATCATGTCATAACTCACATAACTCTAAGTAACGAAGAGGTTATGACGTTTTGGGTTTCAACAAGGAAACCCTGATTTTGGGGGCTATTTCTTTGCTCCAGCCTGCGCATACCCACGAGAAGAAAACGGCACGGCGAGCTCGATGTGTCATGGAAGTAGCACTAGGGTGTGTAAAACATCAAAGTAGATATCAATAATGATTTTTTGAGACCTTAATGTGCTCGGACCTTCGCTCCATGGGATCACAATCAGGGATGCGGTACGATGGAACTCGAAATTTTATAAGTGAAAAACATCCAAAAAATCAGTTTTTCTCACATGCGGCGATAGTTGCCATGGTTATGGCAGGATACCGGCATTCTCATGGGGTAATGCATGTTGCACACTTCGAGTACATCCCAATGAAGAGTCCTATCACCCTATACGAATATATATGGCCATCTACCGAGCGAAAACACCTTCGTAGTCAAAGTACTTGTGATAGTACTTTCGAAATTAATTAATTTTCTGGTGTTTTATAGCATGAAAGCACACACGATTTACTCACACCTAAAGTTGCTTGTAGCGTGCACTATCATTCAAAATAATTCAAAAGGGTCCGAAATGATTTTTCTGAGCTGTAACTTGACCCGTGGAACCTGTTGAAAAGGCCCCATAATGGTTTTACTAAAGTACTGATGACAGTACTGGAGCGCGGGGCAGTAGCCATTCATATGCACTTTCGTGTGTGTGCCCTTCATGTCACTGTACGTGGCTACTATCCCGAGATGCTTGTGGGAGGACCTAGAACGCTCTAGATCCTCCCACAAGGATCACTTTTTCAATAATTTATTTAGGCACCCCACGAGCTGTCTACAAGTCAACGCCAAGGAATACTTTCCACATGGGACCTATACTAAGTAGTATGGTGCGTGGTTCGATGAGAGTCCATCATATATGCTCCTAGCTAATACATTTATAGCATGCCCCAACCAAATTTTGAACTGCTACGTTTTTTAAAGCTTCAAAAACGGGGTGTATCTTCCACATTTTTTTGCCAATCGTGAACTATTTCGAAAAACTGAAAGTAGAACTTCTAGAGTATGGCATCATGGATGTTGAGGGCAATATAGACTTGTCACGCATCATCACGAGTGACGAAGCCCCCAACCCCCTGTGCGAAACACTGAAGGGTCACTATGGGAAGATAGTTTGTGGCACTGGTCAGAGTAGTCGAAAGAAAAAAACGGTGAACAAGGAACATATTTCGCTAGATGCGTATGTAGGTTTGGATGGTCACTTTTATGACCCTCACCTGATCGTGAAATGCGACGAGGTGCACAAGAGCCTGTTCCCCGACATGGGCCCTGACTGTGATGTACTCCTATCACCACAAAAGAACGCCTTTCAGGTGCACTTTCTCTTACGCCAACTCAATATGCATACATGAACTCTTATATTTGCATATGCACACCGTACTTAGTGGTTAGGGTTCCATGCAGGACCAACCGACACTGTTCGCCGCCCTGCAGCATTTGGACAAGCAGGCCACGGCTCGGGGGATCAAGTGCCCCTTCATATGGCTCACAGACGGACAGAGCGCACGTTTCACCTTGAAGGTGTTAAAGTTTGCTCAGAGTGTTCAGATTGAGTGCTTTGTGTACCCGCCCAACACGACCACCGCGCATGCTTTTCTCGACCGGATATTCCACGACTGGCACGTCAAGTACAGCAAGTTTGTGGACACTTGGCAGAAGCAACACCCGAACAAGGCGGTCACGAAGCAAGTGTTCGCGGCCGTGTTTCCACAGGCTTGGCACGCTTTTACCAAAGGTGTCAAAGTGGATCGCGTTGCCGCCAAGGTATGCATCAGTTTGCTGAGTTCCAGTTCCGTCGTTTTCACCCTAACCCTAAACAGTGTTTCTACTCTCCTGTGTTGATGTGTTCCGGAGATTGGACGTTTGCAGGTAGGCATAACAGCGAAGGGCTTAAGGCCCCACAATATCGACGACTCTTTTTTTCCGAAGAGCAGTGCCCAACGCGCCCTGAAGGAAATCGAGGAATCGGAGCAGGACATTGTGCTCCCCACCCCTGACATCGCAGAATGCAAAACCTGCACCCAGTATTTAGAGCGGGAGAACGAGTTGCCGAAGGGAAAAGTTGCGGGAGGCACTTACCTCACCCCTCACCCCTGAGGAGGCGGGTGCTTGCAGGCTGCTTGGGGAGCCCATTAAGTTCCCTGAGCTGGAGCCAGCACAGCGAAAAAAAACCCAGGTTTCAGGGTCCATGACCCGAAATAAAATGATTGAGGTGTTGGAGGCCGCTGAGTGGGACGAGATATTCCAGGCCTGCGAGTCTGAGGTTCAGAGGCAGGAGAAGGCGGACGAGAGGGCGGCTAGGGAAGCCGAAATCGAGAGGGTCCGACCGGAACGTCATCAGCAGAGGCAGTTCGATCGCGAAGCGCGAGAAGCGGCTGCGTCATCGGCAAGGGCTGAGAGGGAACGGGTAGCCGCTGAGAGGCTGCAGGCACGAAACGAAAAGCGTGCAAAGGTAGAGGCAAGAAAGAGAGAGCGGGAGCGGAAGGCCCAAGAGAAACGTGACGAGCTGGATGCTAGGAAACGGCTTCGGGTTCAGGGTTCTGAAGCAGAGAGTGCCCGCAATCCTTTAGCTGATGTGACTAATGCTTCATAATAGTGACTTGTCTCAAGCCCGCAACATAGAAACTATGTTATTTTCGAGCTCTTGTATTTTTATGAGTGCCGGTTGGGCTATAGCCTGCTTCATCATGTCTCAACTGTAGAGCGCAGTGCAAGGATTGCACTTACATGAGCAGAATGTAAAGCCAAAAAGGCCTTTGTATTATGATAATATGGTTTCCCCTGGCTTTTAATATTATGCTGTATTGAAATATTTCATAGCCTGAAAAAAAACTGCTTATTTCAAGCTTGATCTTGCCTCATTTCATTGGGTACAGGCTTGTAAACCCTACTTTAGGTCAGGGTTCCGATCCACGGTCAAACCCTATATCACAGCCCTCATTGGGATGACCCTGATGACATAATTCGATGTACGAATGTAAGATTTGAATGTAGGGCGGCCAAATATAGTCAAAGAGCTACTATCTATAAAAAAAAAATTACTCGATTTCGATAAAAACTCCGTTCGATATCGAATTCGGAAAAAAAGGTTCCGATTGACGGCCGTCTACCTCTAATAATAGAGAGGTTCCGCAAGCCGAATTCGGTCAAAAAACGGGTGACGTGGACAATTTCACGAGACACGTCGGACGTTGGCGTAATTTTGCTCCGAATTATGGAAAGATTCTTACGCGTGAAATGAAAATTAACACTGAGGGCTCCGTTTTTTCTTAACACTGTAAATCGTCCGAATTCGGGAAATCGCTCCCGAATTCGGATGAAAACTGTTTATTGGGGAAAAAATCGGAGATGAAATCGAAGATTCCCCCTCTTTTGAAAAATCGGGAAAAAATTCAGTCCCTTTAACAGTGCGAAATTAACAGTGCGTTTTTGACGCCCATATCGTAGGCTGTACTACGTATGCTGTATTAATATTCTATGAATTGAAGCCATTGTGTATAAAATGCATATATAAATTAGGTCCTCATTCATGGCAATTCCAGGATTGCTTGAAGGGATTCAGAAAATTCAGTCCTTTAACATTGCGAATTAACAGTGCATTTTTGACGCCCAAATCGTAGGCTGTACTACGTATGCTGTATCCATATTATATGAATTGAAGCCATTGTGTATAAAATGCATATATAAATTAGGTCCTCATTCATGGCAATTCCAGGATTGCTTGAAGGGATTCAGAAAATCCAGTCCTTTAACAGTGCGAAATTAACAGTGCGGTTTTGACGCCCAAATCGTAGGCTGTACTACGTATGCTGGACTTTAGGTTCAGGGTTATTATTATGGGCTCTGATAGCCCCTAGCCTGACCCGTCTCTGATCGGAACCGTGACTCCGCTAGTAGCTAGGATGACAGTACAGTAGTACTGTACTGTCAGTCATCACTTCGTATTATCCGGGTTTCCGAGATGCATGATAAAAGCACTCGGCCGGACTGATTATGGGAGCTTAGCCAGTTTGTTTTACCCGAGCGGAACACCTGTTCTCGCAGGTTATGCGCGTCACCACTTCCCTAGTAATTCTGATGGCACAGCGCCAAGCTGTTGCCATGATTGGCTAAGTTTTGACACAGAGATGGGGTGGGCGCCCCCTTAGACAGTAGCTTTCTCTCCGCAGTATGGCCTACTTTTGAAGTGGAGATCAGTTTTTTCGGCATTTATTCGGCAGAGTATCGTCGCTGAGTATGGTTATATTTTACGTTCCGTTTGATCAGCGGGCAGGACACTCCGCGTTTTGTGGGTCGCTCCCACGGTTAGCCACTTGGCTCATGACCTGCTTGATTGTGCTATTGCTTGCTGAGGCTCCTGCAGGAAATGGCCGCTGCGAGATTGTCCATTACTGTCGCACCGCTAGCCCGCAATCCCATCTCACCGTCATTTTAAAAATGGACACAACGCCAAGACCACGTACACGCGCTAGGGCGCGTAAATTAGCGACTATTTTCGATGATGTTGGGGCATTGAATTCGGCTACCCCCACGACGCCGCATTTGGCTTCGGCTGACGAATCGGCTGCGGCTGCAACGCTCGTTCAGCGGTTACGGAAGGATTCTTTCGATGTTCAATGTGCGAAGACAGCAGCCACTAAAGTTCTGGGAGACAAAACGGCGAAATTTCATGGCAATGAGTCGTCGGCTTCGGACATTTTTTCGCAGCTGGTTTCCGAGATTCAGCAGCTTTTCACGCTGCAGTCGCAGGCACTTGCACCCCTGTTTGAGCTGTCTGCTGCCAATGTCCCTGTCATGACTGCTGCAAATGAGCTGTTGTATTCTGTGCTGTTGCTGCTGACTGCGCCAGGGTCTCCTGCCCGTAATTGGGTGGAGGCTTCTGGGGCCGATGTTCCTGCTGACGGCAAACGTGCCACCCTCGAGGTGGTGCGTATGCTCGCTGATGATTCGACTCCGTTCGAGTCTCTGACTGAGCTGCTTGACGTGAGAATTTCGGATGAAAGTGACCCTGACTCTGGCATTCGTCTTTTTAACAGTTGTCTTCGGGATGCGCAGCGTCTGCAGACGCTGCCCGAAGACGCTGTTAAAAGGCAATTCCTCTCTGCCCTGTCTGGACCGGCTTACGCCACGCTGGTTGACTCGTTTGCTCGAGCTGACCAGCGTGCGGCTGTAAGTCTGCTCACCCTGCAGGCGCGCGTGCGCGAGCAGTACCGCTGCGGGCGGCTCTCGGGCAAGCGCGCTGCGGGGCGCCCCATGTCTGTTGCATCTTGCACCACTGACGCTGGCCTGGCTTCGGCCATTGATCGGCTCAGTGCTCAGTTGGTCAAGTTGCAGCGGGATGTCGATTCCCTTAAGAAGGGTGGCTCCAAGCCCCCTGGGAAACACACTCCGCGCAACTTCCACCGACCTGGAGTGCAACCGCTTGCTCACTCCGCCTCTTCGGAGGTGGCTTTTGACAAGCGGTCTGGCACCTTTGTCCCAACGTGCAGGCACGAGAAGTGCCGCGCCGTTGGGTCAAAGCATTGGCTGAGTGAGTGTCCTCACAAGGACACTCACCCGCTGTCCATCTCGGCATCCTACTGCCAAGCCGTCGAGTCTTATGACTCCGACGTGCTTGCCCTTCGTTTTCAGCGGTACTATGACGCTGGGGATGAGGGGTCCATGGAGCACTTGTGTGCTCTCGTGGGGCAAACTGAAATCTGTGAGCTGTCTGCGCACTCCTTTGCTCCAGAGCCTACGGCTTTGCAGCAGTTCAAGGATGCTGCTGCCTCTGCTGAGTCTGCACCTGATGAGCACCTTTCCATTGGCCGTGTTGCATTTGCTGAGGTCAGCGGTCCGCTTGCTGGTGGTGTCGCTGAGCCGACCGCCAGCAAGCGGCTGCTGCCGAAGGCCTCTGCACCCGTGCATGGTAAGCCGATTGACTTGCACGAGGTCAGCCATGCCGCCTTCGTGCCGCCGTCTGCCTCTCTGGCTCTCGGCCCGATGGCTCCTGCTGACAACTCTTTCAAAACATTCAACACTGTCCACCCTGACTGGTTTGACATTGACCCTGAGCCTGTTGAGGTGTGTGACTCCGATGATGATGGAGAGGGCTCGGGCTGCCCTCCTGGTGTCTGCCTGACTGAAATTGAGGGGGGTGCACCGCCGGCGGCTGCGGCATTTCGGCGGTTCGGAGTCCCCAGAGGCTCCAGGCCATTTGGCATCGGAGAATTTGCACTCACTCTTTTCATGGTGGCTACATTTCTGTTCAGTGCTACGGCGATGCCGACACTCGTGGTCGGCGGTGGTGTCAGGGGCCTGGTTGAGCCCGGAGCCACCTACGGCTACGGTGCGGTTCATCCCGGTGGTGCATTGCTGGATTCCTTTTGCCCGTCCGTGATTACTACTGGTTCGTCAATGCCGCCGTGGGATGTGGAACCGTTCTTTTCTCAATCGACCTCAGCGGCTCTGCAATTTGAACGTTTTGCCACTCCACTCCGGGATCCGCCTGACCCACTTGGGTCTGGTGGTGTCAACACTTATGATGTTTCATCTCAACTTACTTCGGATGTTTTCCTGCCTTGGGATCCGTCTGCTGAACTCGGCTCTGCCGACCAGCTTTGCAGTGGCTAGAGTCTGCTAATTTCAAATCCTGGTGGTGTGATTAGCCTTAGCCGCAGTGGTGGGTTGTGCCGGGACAAGTCCCCGGGCACCCAGCTAGAAGTATATCTGTTTCCAGTGAATGCTGTTTGTTATCTGTTTACTTAGCTCCGCTTGCCTAGCCCTATTAGCTACAGTCACAGCTCCGGGTGGTGTGCTGGACTTTAGGTTCAGGGTTATTATTATGGGCTCTGATAGCCCCTAGCCTGACCCGTCTCTGATCGGAACCGTGACTCCGCTAGTAGCTAGGATGACAGTACAGTAGTACTGTACTGTCAGTCATCACTTCGTATTATCCGGGTTTCCGAGATGCATGATAAAAGCACTCGGCCGGACTGATTATGGGAGCTTAGCCAGTTTGTTTTACCCGAGCAGAACACCTGTTCTCGCAACGTATGCTGTATCCATATTATATGAATTGAAGCCATTGTGTATAAAATGCATATATAAATTAGGTCCTCATTCATGGCAATACCAGGATTGCTTGAACGGATTCAGAAAATTCAGCCCTTTAACAGTGCGAAATTAACACTGCGTTTTTGACGCCCAAATCGTAGGCTGTACTACGTATGTTGTATCCATATTATATGAATTGAAGCCATTGTGTCAGCCATGTGACTACGTGACAAAGCACATACTTTACAAATCACTTCCCACTGCGTCAATAATATAATTCAGGTCATCAGTGGATAATGAAAAATATAAACAGGAATAAATTGATTATTTGATTTCGGTATCAAAAAGCACGCAACGTTACGCTCAAGTCGTTCAAGTGTCGTGAACAGTGAACAATGCCGTTGTGACCATTGAACAGTGTGCTGTCAATAACCCTTACGCCGGAAGCGATCTTATAAATAGATATTGCGCAACAAATTGGATCGAGATTTATATAACGTGAATTCAGAAACAGTGAATGCTATCCATACACGTGGCATAGAAATCCTTGCTTCTGCCACAATTTAGATGTCCATATTTATATGGATGCATTGTGGCATCGTTAAAAACAGTAATCACTATATTTATATTTTAAGACCAAAGGTCGATCGTTGGCGGATCGGGACATAAAAGTAGTAGCCTAATCATTCGTTTTATAGCATTTCTGCCGGCTGCTACTCAATACAAACCATAAATAGAGAACTGTGTCACTGTATGCTGTATCCATATTATATGAATTGAAGCCCGAGTGTATTGTAAATAAAAATTAAAACGTACCCAGTGTGCGGTAGAAATGAGTAAGGTCACCATGAATGACTGCGTTAATAGTATAATTCAGGAGCGGGGGGGGGGTCTGGTCCGGTTACCCCCCCTATCTACTCAGCCCGAAAGACACCTGTAATTTGGACAATAATAACATGTAGGTTTTCGAGGCATGCAAATCATTAATGGGCCTATCACATAGTCCTTAAATTGACACCGTTGGTGGAAAATGCGTTACCCAATCTCATCTAAAAGGTGAATCCAATCGCGACTTTAACCAAAACTACGCTCCAATGAAAATGCTAAAAAAACAAAATTAATGGGGGGAGGAGGGGGAGGGAGGGGAGGGTGGGGGGTGAGGGTGGGTGGGAGGTGGGGGAGGGGGGAGGGTGGGGGGGAGGGTGAGGGTGGGGGGGAGGGTGGGAGAGGAGGGTGGGGGGAGGGTGGGGGAGGGGGAGGGGTGGGGGAGGGTGGGGGAGGGGAGGGGTGGGGGTGGGGGGGGTGGGGGGGGGTATGGGTTGTTTTCAAAGTTTTAGTTTATACGTTCGTTCACGAAGATTGGGGATTATTTTTTCCCCACCTGTACGTTTACGTACCCCCTATATAAATTGAAAATCACGCGTGCGCTTCATGCATGTGACGGATTTTGGCTCCCAAAAGATGCTCTTTTGTTTGTATGTGGTGTGCACATGCTACTGCAGTGCGGTCAAAAGACTGCGGAGAATTGATCGTCGCTGCCATTTACAACATTCGATATCGCGAGAGCATTCGAAATCTTTGCGACTGCGTTTCACACGAAAAATGGATTTCGCGTTTTTTGCGAGACTGAAAGATTCCCTGGCGTCATTTTGGAATTACGCCAGGACCCAAGAAGTGACTCGACACAAAATCCGACGTGGCACTGGGATTTGGTCCCGAATTATGAAAAGATGCCTTTTTGCGGAACCTCTCTAATGACGGAATCGAGATTCGAGAATGACGATCGAGAAAATGAAAGGGCGAGCAGCGAAAGCGAAGGAGCTGAACAGTCCTACAGTAGTCCTTCGCTTCCCATTTTTCGCGAGGCCAAACGAAAGACTGAACTCTCGACAAACATTCACTCTCTCCAGAACGTTTCTCAGCGATGCAGCAGCTTGCCCGGTGCATTTTTTTGTTTGTGCTGCTGGATGACTGACTCTTGTTTTGAAATTGAAATGCACTGAGCTAATAAGTTTCCCAACTGTGATACCCAGCTTTCTGTGCAAGTGGGAATTGCCGTTTGACATCTTGCCCCACTTTTGTTATTCAGCGTTTGTTTTTAAGGCTTCCTTTTCTGAGCATTTCTTGGATCTGCATTGAAACGCAAACGCCGGAAATTGCAGATTGGACTACGTACGCATGATACGTAGATATTACGTAACTCGTCCTTGAGTTCGTTGGTTGGTGTGCTCTGCATGACAATACCTTTGCTGCTGCACAATGGCTTTCGGCCCTTGGCTTGGCAGCGATGCCCCCGTTTACTGGCCTGTGATATTAGCGATTTTATCAATCGCAACTTTTGAACTTTAACCGGTTGCTATTTCATTCATTGGCCATCATAGCTTCAACCACTATTTTCTTTGGGCCGTTGTAACACTGTCATTTTTAAAGAGGCAGGGCGTGCGTTCGCCACCGGCGCGCTTCGGGATTAAACCCGACCCTGCCGTCGCAAGGTGCGTGCATACTGCTCTCTGTCTTTTGTGCGATCGGTATATCTCCCGAGGGGAATTCCTATAGCTAATTTTACAAACTGACTGTGTGCGCCTTTCTTGTTAATGCCAGCGCAGGTGACCCGCGGTCGACACATTACAGAGCGTAAGCACGACGTCCGTGTAAGCCCGTGGCCATGATATGTTTTAAACCAAGGTGCGGGTTTTAACACTTTCTCTAATGCACAAACGGCTTTCATCTCCTTGCGTACAGGTGTGGTTCATGAGTGCGATATCTGTGTGACGGTTTGTTCACATTCTGCTAGGCGTAGTCTGACAGCTATTAGTTCCCCTATGCGTATTTCCTATGTGCATGAAATTAGTGTTATCAGGCTTGTCGTTTTTGGACGTTTAGTTTCGTTTCCTGTTCAGTTGACATAGTGGGCCAACGGTTGTGCAGTTTAGGTACGGGCTGCTGGTGTGTAGATGCCGGGGCAGAATGGCCGACGTTGTTATGGCTTGTGAAGGGCCGATATGTGCAGGAGGCGGGGACAGGGTAACGATGTCCAAAGTGGATCTTGCCAGATTCTGCCAAGAGAAGTTCCAGGTGCGATCCTTAATTTAAGCTGAGAGCATCAAGCATATCGATAGGCTCGTGGGATGAGCTGTGCAGCAGCCATGGCCGGCGAACGGTCTGCCCGATCTCGAGCTCACGATGGGATGGCGTACTGCCATTCACCGCAATGTGCCCAGGAGACCACGGTGCATTATCCTTGCCATCCGTTCCGTTCATTGTGCCCCAGGAGGCAAAGTGCGCTCCCCGTGCCATTTGTCCCCACAAAGTACGCACGCCTGCCTCTGCACTTGGCAGCATTATGCGCAGGGCGTGTGCACTAACTTTGCCATTCACTGCATTGTGCCAATGGGGTGCGCTTCTACTGTGTTTAACCGCATTGTGTCCAGGGGGGGCAGAGTGTGTTGCCTCTGCCATTCATTGCATTGTGCTCAAGGGGTAAGTGCGCACTGACAACACCCCCTTCACTTGCAGGCTACTCAAGCACCAACATCAGCGACACCTCTATCCACTGCAACCCCGACGATGGCAATCACAAAAGCACATAGTATTTTACATAGTTGTTCCTGCTTCTCCCATGTGCGTAGACTATTGATTTCCCTCTAGTTTTCCAAACTACCTATCCGCCTAGCCTTCTTCCGTGCTCAATGACACAGCTCTAAAGTAAATATGTTTTCTATATGTAATCGCATCATCCTGCCTGACATAGCCACACGCATCTGTGCTAAAGGCGCATCTGTGCTAAAGGCGCTTTCGTGCTACAGCATATATATATATATATATATATATATACTCCGCTATTAAACGGCTACGCACATATGCATTCCGATGAGATACATAAATATTCAGCCTGTGGCAACAGCGCCACATGCATTCCGATGAGAGATACATATATACTCACCACAGTGGCACCCCGCACACATGCATTCCGATGAGATACATATATACTCGGCTGTAGCGACTCCGCGCACATGCATTCTGATGAGATACATATACTCGGCCCGTGGCAGCTCCGCGCATGCGTCCGATGAGATACACGATATACTCAGCCTGTGGCGGCTCACGCGCTATGCATTTCGATGAGATACAATTCATATACTCAGCACGTAGCGGCTCCGGCGCACATGCATTCCCATGGTCACATATGTACTCAGCACGCGCGACTCCGCGCACATGCTTTTCGATGAGATGCATATGTACTCAGCCTATGGCAGCTCCGCGCACATATGCATTCCGATGAGATACATATATACTCTGCCTGTGGCAGCTCCGCGCACATGCATTCCGATGAGATACATATATACTCAGCCTGTGCGTGGCAGCTTCGCGCACCGATGCATTCCAATAAGATACATACATACTCAGTCTGTGACAGCTCCGCGCACATGCATTCCGATGAAACACACACATATTCTCAGCCTGTGGCAGCTCC
>LGRX02035418.1:0-56070 GCA_001247695.2 Cymbomonas tetramitiformis
GTAGACTGTAACAGTCACGAGGGAATACCATTGGATGCGAGGACCACCGATATGTCTGGATGGGGTGTTCGGGGTGTTCGGGGAGTGCGGTGGGCCCCAGGTGCTCGGTCTAGTCAGGCCCTCCCCCTGGAGCAAGGACGGCAGTGCACAGAGCGCGGCGCAGGCCATGCAGGCGGCGCTGCAGCGGTGCGCTTCCCCTTGAGCTCGGGCTGCGCCGCGCACGTGCTTAAGGCGCTGGAGGCGGGGACCCATGTGGGTCTGTGAGGAACGTGTGGGGAGCCCTTGAAGCGAGGCATTGGGCGGCGCCGTGCAGCTGATCGGTCGAGGTGGCGTGGAACACGCGCGCCGTGAAGCTGGACCCTAAGCAGTGGCCAGCTTGGCCACAGCATAGATGCCCTCATTCTCAGATAGCTCACCAGCCTCACGTGCAACCATGAGCCAAAAGGCCATATACCATGAACTTCTGTGTTCTGACTGCTGAGTTTAGGGTTTTAGGGTTTTTTTGATTTTGAGGGGGGTGGAGCATGTTATAACTAGCTGTAATTGCCATGCTCTTGCATGTGTCATCCCATGAGTGACCATCCATTAGCCATTGAAGCCGAGGAGTGGAGTGCCCGGATTGACCCAGGAGCTTAGAGCGGCTGGATGAAGCGCCCGAAGCTAACACAACTAAGTCAGTGGAAGTGATTCAGCACGTGGCTGCCGCGGTGTTCTCAATTTTGCGGCAGCCAGTGCGTTCTCCGCTCCCTCAGCAGGACACGTCATCAGAATCTCCCTCGCACCATGCGCCACACACAGCAAGCCCTGAGGGCTCAACGAGCGGAATAGTTCCTGTGGCATGCGCGTGCGGCTTGCTCTCTGAACACGTGTGCAGTGTGTCACATGCGCTCAGAGGTCACACGCACTAAGTGAGATGCCGCTCCGAGTGCATCCCGAGTGCATTACGCCTCTGACCTGGATGGCCGAGGCAACGAGAAGAGCTAGCTGGATGCGAGCGCCAACGGTACTTCCAGAGTGTCCGCGTTGCTTCCGGAAAGATGCCCCTGCACAGAAAGCGGGAACGAGCGCTGTAACGAGCGCTGCTGCTCGCTGCTCCGGGTGGCGCAGAGACCTCCGATCTCTTGTGCCCTCTCGTCGATGGGGGCGCCCAGGCCTCTATTCCGCGAGCGTTGTGCGTTCCTGCTGGTGGCCGTGTGGGCCAGGCTGTTCGGCAATCTCTGGAGCTCTCAGCCCAAGTGGTGGTTGTGTCTCGCGTGCCACAGGGCGTGCCGTATGGCCAACAGTTCTCCGCCAGCGCTATGCAGTGGCGCAGGCTGTTCCTCGAGGTGCGCTTGGAGTCTCCGCGATGTGCTGGCGGCAAAGCATCGACGGTCGGCTATGGAGTGTGCTATAAGGGTGATCTAAGGTAAAGCGCCCGTTGACTCTCCCCGATCAGCTCTCCCCGAGCGCTCAGCGGTCGCGATTATGCCAGTCTGATTATGCCAGATTCGTCAATTTTCGGAATTCCAGAGCACCACGATTTAATCAGTCATTTTGATATTTTAAATGTAATGACAAATTCGGGTCCAACCAACCGTCATGATGAGTTGAAGGTGTTGGCGTGCGCCACTTTGTAAGATGCAGTTTACGGAGTGCTGCTACCCGAATTTGTCATTACATTTAAAATATCATAATGACTGATTAAATCGCGGTGCTCTGGAATTCCGAAGACTGACGAATCTGGCATAATCAGACTCGCGACAGGTCGCGCCCACTGAGCACTCGCGGAGAGCTGATCGGGGAGAGTCAACGGGCTTTGTCGATCTGAGGAGGGGCAGCTGGCGGCCGAGGACTTCGCTGCATGTTGCTCACACCGGCATCACTGCAGAGCGCCTCACTGGATGACGTGGGGAGGCCGGGCGCAGGCGAGAGTGGATGATGTCCTGCTTCACTTAGTCCTTGCGCTCGCGGCGCCCACCGGGCGATCTTCTCGTCAGCCACCCTCATGGCCTGCGATGCCTACCTTGCCCCCAGCCGTGGATCCGCGTGCGCTGGCTCGGCTATCCGGCCAGTGCATCAGCGCCATGTGGCAAGCGTTGCGAGCGTTATACGGCCCACTGCCAGGCCGGGACCGCTTCCGAGGGGCTTGGGCAGGGTCGGAGTTCCAGGGGCACGTGCGTGCCAGGAGCGGGTACTGCGCGGCAGCGGCGTGCGCGGTGCTGCTCCAGCGAGGACACCCTGGCGCTGCGGCGTGGAGCCTCACGGCCCTCATGCACCCCTCGAAGGAGCGCGCCCCCCTCGAGGCCTCGGAGGTGCCTGCAGGCCGCACGGACCTAGACAGCCAATCGGCTTCAAGGAAGCGAGAGTCTGGGGCAGAGACGGTAGGCAAGACTGCAGCAGGAATCGGGAGCGGCAACGGGAGGCACGTGGCAGTCGATCACATGCGTGACGCGGGCGTGCAACTGCAGGTGAGCGCCTCGCCCATCGCATGGGTGATACAAATGGGCCCTACCGTGCCGCTTGGATGTTGCACGCGCGTGCATCACAGGCAGGGCACCAGCTCAGCGTATGCAGGGCACCGCGTCTGCCCGTGTGGCCACTGAGGATGGAAGATTGCGGAGGGATGCGGCTGCGGATATGTGTAAATAATTGAGAAAATTTATTTTCTAAATTATTTTGGAAGTACGGGGGAGAAAATTTCCGCTTGCAAAAAAAAATGAGCCCGAGGCTCGACGAGGACTTGTGAATTTTTTGCGGATTTTCTCCCGAGGATTTCTCAAGGCAGAGCCGAGCAATCCGCGGGGTCGACTTCTCTGTGTTCTGATTGGTTACGGAGTCACGGGGGAACCGTGACAGTCGAGTCAGATCTGTGTTCAGGCAGAGCCGGAACACAGAGGTGCTTTCTGATTGGTTGAGCTTCATCGGTGTCCATGCGGAGCATGCGACACAGATGACCACTTAGCAACACTTGGGCGGAGCCCGGGAAGATGAAGAGACTTTCGGAGCTTTTGAAATAAGCTGCGACAGTTCACTTCACTTCATTCTGCGAGAACTTCGGGCTCCGAGTCTACCAATTCAAAAAGTTTGAAAATTTTAAACAAGTTCTCGTAGAATTTTCGTAAGTAACGCAGCAATGGCAGCAGTAAGCGAAACAACGAACGGAGGATCGGAGCAGTGCGACACTGTTTACACGGACCTGCGCGCAGTGACGCGGATGCTGGTAATGGCGAATAATGCGGAGAAGAAGTGTGACGCCGTCGCACCAGCTTTAGATCGGTGCATACGTTTCTTTGAGGAGGCGGAGCTGGAGAGCGCAGTGGAGACTCTGAACTTCGGGCTGGCGTCCGGCGTTTTTACACCCGCGGTGCGAAACGGGCAAGGTAAGGTGACAGAGAAGGCGACATTGAAGCCTCCGGCGAGGGACAGACCGGCTTTCATAGCAGCGCTGGGGGAGGCAGCAGAGCAGTGCGTGGAGGTGTTGGTGACGCGATTGAAGTTCAAACTCCCGGAGGTACCACAGCAGTCGGCGTCGGGGCTCCGTTCCGGCGACAAGCGGACGCGGGAGGACGAAAGCGAGAATGAGGAGGAAGAGGAAGCGGATGCTACTGTGTTTGAGGAAGGAGAAGAGGTTGCGACGGAGGAACGGACCAAGCGAGGTAAGAAAGGTGCAGGTATCTCGCCGGATGACCTGGCGCGGGACGAGGACTTGAAGCGCCGGATGGACGCGTACCTGATGCAGAAGGTGGCGGGCTACGCGCCCGCAACCGGGAAAGGTGACAGTTCTTTCCTCGCTCTGAGGGAGGCGCCTTGCGCGAAGTTGAGGAAACAGATTGTTGCGGACCCAGTTTCGGGGGAGATGAGATCGGTGTCGGTTCCGCGCCTGACCAAAGCGCAGTTCCTTGCGCAAAATATGAAGATGGTTGAAAAGATTGAGCCGGAGTCGGAGCGGGAACATTTTTTGAACTATGTCTCTTGGATTGTAAGTTTGGACAACAGGTATGCGTGGTCGGACCTGTATGATTTTGACACACAGGTGCGGGCTGACATGATTGAAGGAAGGATTGCGTCGTGGGACCCAATACAGTTGGGATTCCGCTTCCAGTACCAGTTTCTGGAGACTCTGGGAGAGGCGGGCAAGCGTCTTCTCGATGACAAGAGCAGCCGAGGGAAGGGTGTTCGTGACACCCGGGACAAAGGTGGAAAAGGTAAAGCTGACCGGAAGGACGCGGTGTGTGACTTCTTTCAACTCGCGCGCGGGTGTAAGAAGGGAAAGGACTGTGGATTTATCCACGCGTGCCGCAAGTGTAAGTCGGCAGCGCACGGAGCGTCGGAATGCGAAAAGTGACTAGCAGTGGATGAGGAGGAACGGGAGGAGGTACGGGAGCCGGTTTCGCCCGTACCAATGGAACCGGCAGATGGACAGGAGGAGGCAGCGCGGAAGAAGGCGCGCAAGCCGGAGAGGACCTGGACAGCGAAGTTTTTGGCGTTGTTCACCGCAGTGGGGGTATCGCTGGCGTCGTACGGCGTGCCGGAGGCAGACCACCGCCAGTATCTGCAGGATGTGGAGGCGGTGGGCGCGGTGGTGTCACCACTGACGCTGCGGGCGGACAGATGGGCGCAGGCAGCCTGGGAGTTGCCGGGCGCGGAAGCCGTGGTTCGGGGGATTGCTACGGGTTTCTCGTGGCAGCAGGCTGAGCCAGAGGAGTTCTTCCGAGTGGAGAACTATGTGCCACCGGAGCACGAGGAGAAAGTCGAGATGAAGCTGCAAGAGGAAGAGGCAGCGGGAAGGATGGTGCGCACAGATGTTGAAAGTGTGCCCGGTGTATCTGCTCTTGGAATTGTGCTGAGAGTTGTGGACGGAAAGGTGAAAGAGAGGATTGTTCACGACCTGTCTAGACCTGTGGGACTGTCAGTGAATGACAATTGTGAGATTGACAAGAGGAGGTTTCAGTCTGTGGAGGAGGCTTTTGGATTGTTGCAGCCATACAGTTTTATGGCTAAGATTGACTTGAAAAGTGCGTACAGATTTGTGGGGATTGCTGCGCCACTGTGGAAGTTCTTGGCGAGTGAGTTCGGAGGAGTGCTGAGGATTGACACGAGGTTTCCGTTTGGGGTGAAAGCTGCCCCGGGGCTCTTCCACGACATAACTCAACTGGTGAAGTTGATGATGCAGAAGAGAGGTTTCCCGGGTATTGTGGTGTATTTAGATGACTTTATTTTGGTGGCTGACTCAGAGGAGGATTGTCAGCGGGGCTTTGAGATGCTGCTGGAGCTTGTTGAGTATTTGGGATTTGAAGTGGCCCCGGAGAAGGTGGAGTCACCTAGACAGGATTTGGTCTTCTTAGGAATTAGATTGCAGTCCAACCACTCAGGACTGGGGATTGTGACGATGAGTGTGGAGGAGAGCCGAGTCCAGAAGGTGGCCTTAGCCTGCAGGGAGATGGCAGTGCTGAAGACAGTGAGAGTGAAGGAGGTGCAGAGATTGGTGGGCCAGTTGATGTTCTGTGCACGGGTAGTGTATGGGGCCAAGATGTTCCTGAGGTCCGGGTATGATTTTATCGGGAGAGCTGGCAAGAGGAGGAGGTTCTATGACACGGTGCCAAGGGACCTCAGCCGGGACTTGATGTGGTTGGCCAAATTGTTGGAGGAGTATAATGGTCAGGCAGTGGTACTGAACCGAAGGCCTGTAGTGAGAGACTTCTTTGCAGTAGATGCTGCTGGGGAGGAAGCAGTGGACGGAGGAATGGGTGGTTTCTTCGGGGGAAGATGGTTTGCAGTGAAATGGGAGGAGGTGAGGCAGTGGAAGGTGCAGCCTTTTAGCCCTTTCAGAGATGAAGCTTCGAGTCACATTAACTACTTGGAGCTGTTTGTGATTTTCTGGGCCCTGAGGAAGTGGGGACACCTGTTGAGAGGGTGCAAGGTTGTCATGTGGAGTGACAACGAAGCAGCCAGATTGATGACAAGGAACCTGTGGGGGAAGGCAACTTTCATTCCATTATTGAAGGAGATTTTGTTGCTGACTATCAAACATGATGTGAGGCTGGTGATGAAAAGGATCTCCACCAAGGCCAATGACTTGGCTGATGCCTTGAGCAGGAGCCAAATGGGAAGGTTCCATGACCTGCTGAAGGGGTGGTCCAGGAGGGAGGCCCCGAGGGATCTGGATGATTGGATGGTGCAGGACTGGTTGTGGGACAAAGTTAGGCCACTCGGGCCCTTTGCAGTGGATGCATGCTGTGATGAAGTGGGAGCGAACTCCCGGTGTTTTCGTTGGTGGTCCAAGGAGGACTCTTGTTTGATGAGGCAGTGGAGGGGGCTGAATGTGTACTGCAACCCACCTTTCTCCTTGCTGTGGGAAATTCTGACCCACTTCCTGAGGGAGAAGCGAGCAGCGCCCAACACAACCTCTGCAGTGTTTGTGCTACCCTTCTGGCCCACTGAGAGATTCTGGCTGGAGCTGGTAGTGCCAGCCATTGAGGCTGGGCTGTTTATCATACTTGAGTATATCCCAGAAGACACAGATGTGTTCACCTCACCCAATGGGGTTAGGGGATTGAGAAAGGACTGTGGCCCCACGAGGTGGCCAGTGGTGCTGGTAGCCTGCCCAGTGACAGCCCCGAAGGGGAAGGCATGGAAGAAGATTGGTATGTGACTGACCATGGAGGGGGGAAGAGGGGCAATGCAGAGTATGCAAAGCCCAAGGAATGGCTGAGAGCCAGGTGGAACTTCATCTTGAGTGTTGCTGATGCGGAGAACACAAAGAAGAACCACACGACCGGCCAGAGAGCCTTTGTCAGATTTATGCTAGCCTTCGGAGAAGGACCGGTGGTGCCGGTGTCAGATGAGGATCTAGCGATGTTTTATGTATTCCAGTCACAGACTTGCAAAGTATCCACCTTGAAGAGCTATACAGCTGGTGTTAGAAGATTGCACCTAGAGGCGAAGTATGAGTGGGTGCCTGTTAGCCACAGATTCCAAGTAGCTCAGACTATGAGAGGCCTGAAGAGGCTGCTGGGAGATGAAGTAAAACAGAAACTAGCAATTACATTGTATATACTTGCAAGAATGTTTCAAGTAATGGATTTTGATGACTGTAACATGGTAACCTTGTGGGCAGCAATGTTGACTGCTGTGTTGTGCCTGCTTAGAAAAGACAATGTCTGTGTTGGAAAAGTGGAGGCCTTTAATGTTAGGCGGGTCCTTAGAAGAAAGGACTTTGAGATGAGGAATGAGACAGTGTGGGTGACACTAGTGTTCTCGAAAGTGATCCAGTTTGAGGAAAGGACACACAGAGTGGCCATGAGGGCCACAGGAGGAATGTTGTGCCCGAAGAGGGCCTTAGCCAAGTGTTTTGAGCTAACCCCGGCAGAGCCGGAGAGCCCGGCTTTCCTGTGGAAGTCAAGGGGCAGGACTGTGCCCATGACACACGGAGTGTTCGTGGGGGAGATGAAGAAGCTGATCCGGAAGATCGGTCTGGACCCGAGTAAATACTCGGGTCACAGTTTTCGGAGGGGGGGGGCCACGGTGGCCTTCAACCTTGGGGTGGACCACCTCTTGATTAAGCTGCAAGGAGACTGGGTCTCCAATGCATACCAGAGGTATGAGCAGCTGACAAAAGCTCGGAGGCTGGAGCTGCCGAAGAGGTTAGCTGCCAGGATGAAACAGATTGAATGTAAGTGGAAGTGCTTGGGTAAGCACAAGGCTGGTAGCAAACAACTTCGGCGGTTGGGTAGCTGAAGCGCCAGCCAGTTGGGAGGAAGGAACTTGCAGAAGCCGTGAGGCCTGCAGTTGGGCTGACTCCTCAGCAACCCTGGTTGCAGACCACCTCCCTGGAAGTCCTCAAAGTCTGTTGTGAAACCAAGGTGCTTCTAAGCACCACCCATGACTCGGAAATTATTCTCCCTGGGAAGTACTTGTGTAAATAATTGAGAAAATTTATTTTCTAAATTATTTTGGAAGTACGGGGGAGAAAATTTCCGCTTGCAAAAAATGAGCCCGAGGCTCGACGAGGACTTGTGAATTTTTTGCGGATTTTCTCCCGAGGATTTCTCAAGGCAGAGCCGAGCAATCCGCGGGGTCGACTTCTCTGAGTTCTGATTGGTTACGGAGTCACGGGGGAACCGTGACAGTCGAGTCAGATCTGTGTTCAGGCAGAGCCGGAACACAGAGGTGCTTTCTGATTGGTTGAGCTTCATCGGTGTCCATGCGGAGCATGCGACACAGATGACCACTTAGCAACACTTGGGCGGAGCCCGGGAAGATGAAGAGACTTTCGGAGCTTTTGAAATAAGCTGCGACAGTTCACTTCACTTCATTCTGCGAGAACTTCGGGCTCCGAGTCTACCAATTCAAAAAGTTTCCCACACCCGCCCGCCCGGGAGGAAGGAACTTGCAGAAGCCGTGAGGCCTGCAGTTGGGCTGACTCCTCAGCAACCCTGGTTGCAGACCACCTCCCTGGAAGTCCTCAAAGTCTGTTGTGAAACCAAGGTGCTTCTAAGCACCACCCATGACTCGGAAATTATTCTCCCTGGGAAGTACTTCCAGCGTGTGCGAGCATGCTCCGCTTGATGTGGCCGCCACCGGTCCACTGGAGGGGCCCGCGGCGTGTGCGAGCATGCTCCGCTTGATGTGGCCGCCAGCGGTCCACTGGAGGGGCCCGCGGTGCAGCTGCTTCCTGTGAGAGGCAAATCCCCTCCGATGGTTTTTGTTTCCGCCTCTGTCCATGTCTCGATTTGGGCCAATCGGTGAGCTCCCTACGCAGTGACCCTTCATTGTTCTGCTCATCTCGAGCTCCAGCGAAGGCAGCGACAGCGGGCAACCCAAAACCTAATGTGGGGATGCATCTGGTGTCACAACACCGTTGGGCGAGGTCGCATGAGGGGGCAAATGGGGTAAGGAGGCTGACCGCATGAGGCATGAGGCTGTGCGGCGGCGCGCAGGTGGCTCACACTCTATACGACATATTAGTGGCCGACGATGATGGGACTGTGGAGCATTGCGTAGCTGGCAAGCCGTCCGACACGAGCGAGTCTGGGGAGGAAGTCTGCGCAGTAGTTGGGCGCGCAGTGACGATCATCGGTAAGCAAACCTCATCTTTTGCCGGTTATTGGAGGTTCCGCCATGAGGCACATCTCTTAAAAGCGCCGCACATCGCCCCCGCAGCGCCGGTGATGCGCGCATGTAAGGAGCGACGCCGTGAATGATGCCTGGGGTGACGCTTAGGGTGACGCTGAGGGGAATAGTGGGGGGGATGCTGAGGCTGCTGCTGGGCATGAGGTTGGGGTGCTTCCGGGGCGTGGTCCTGAGGCTGATGCTGGGCGTGATGAGCTTGCACACTAGGCACGGATCCAAGCGAAGAGCACCTTGAGTGGCAAATGTGCCAAACGCACACATCCTTCGAGGAGGTTGGCCATGAGTGCATGTGCCGCAGATACTCCGGCCGCTTTGTGCCACTCCCGATGGTGCGGTGTTGGGGGGGGGGTGAGAGAGTGACGTGGCGGGATGCGGGGCGATGGGCAGGGGAGGAGTCCTTGGAGGCGCTGGTGGCGGCTGGGCCTCGTTGCACGGCGGCGGACCTGATGGCGGTGGCCGCGTTCGCGCGGATACCTCGGTGGCGCCAGAAGCTGCGGGCACAAGGCGCAGGCGCGGCGGCGCGTGCGGTGGTGCGGCGTGAGGCGCGTGACGCTAGAGGTACCTCCATCACACGCGGCTCCGAGTCGAGCAACGCGCTGCTGCAAGCTGCGCTCAGCGCCTTCGTGGAGCTGCTTGAGGGCTTCGCCTCCGGACCGCAAAGCGTGAGGGAGGATGACATGGAGGATGACATGGAGGAGCTATTATGCCACCTGGCGGGGGGGCGTTGGTCCGGCAATAAGGCAGCCGCGGGGGGCGGGGCATCGGAGAGGGCGCATGCGCCTGCGCACGGAATGGATGACGAGGAAGAAGTGCGCGCTGCCGGGACTGTGAGTGAGGCTGTGCAGTGCTGGGCGCTCCTCGCACTGCGGAAGGCATGCGGGATATGTGGGGTGAGGTGCGGTCGCTGCCAGCGCGGCCCCTCTTCTCGCTAGGCTCCGTCCGACGCGACTCTCGCCCAAGCGTGCCTGGATGCGTCTCGCCCAATTCTTCCATTTTCCGCCTCTGGATTTCTTCGGCCACTTGAGCGCATCGCCTCGGCGGAAGCTCTGGAGAAACACATCCGAAGTCTGTGCGGTCCCATGCTCGACCCGAGCTTGGATTCACCCTCGGACATGAAAATGAGAGGGCCTCGACTTCCGCATCGCCGCGGTGCATCGTCGCATCACATCGCAGTGCCGAAATTGCCCTGGTGTCGCACCCGGTTGAACTCCCGGAGCGATCCCCGGGTCCGCGACCAGGGAGCCTCAGGGGCCCCTTACGACACCGCCTGCAGTCTGACGAAGGGGGGCTTCGGCTGACAGGGGAGTGGTCGGGGAGGCAATGAAGCGAGTGCTATTCAACGGTGAGCTGTCCGATGTGCAGTTCATTCTCCATCGCACGGTGAACGGTGAAGACGAACTCGCAAGCCCGACGGTCGTGCCAGCGCATCGGGCCGTGCTGGCAGTGCGATGTCCCACGCTGCTGGCTGCGCCATCGAGCGGGAGGGCTGAGCCGGAGGAGGCGCAAGACGCGAAGGCCACAATCCACCTGGGGGCCAGAGTGGACCCTGACGCCTTCCGCAGGTGCCCGGCCTGGGTCCTCGACCTCCGAGCAGCGCATGCACCCCCCCCTTTTCGCCCACCCCATGCAGTCCACCCGGTCTCCGATTGGCCGGCATTCCCCTTGGGGTTCTGGCTTGGACATCGCCCCCGATTGAGAGCGCCTCCTGCGCTTTGGCCTGAGTGCATCAGTCCCGCAGGGAGCGCGCAGAACGGGTGTGGGTGTCCGCGCAATCGAGAGGTACACCAAAATTAATTATATGCCTGTCCAGATAATCAAGCAGCGAAGAAAGGTTTCCCGGGCCGAGACCAGTTACTGCGCCATCTACGGGCTCCGTTGCGGAGGCCGGCAAACGTAGACCCCGCTCCGAGCTCCGTGGCATGGGGCCAGCGCTGCATAAGATGTTTAAGTTGGAGCGCGGTGCTGAAGATCTAGGACGGGGGGGCATGCGCGAGGGCGTTCCGGACAGATTGCTGGAATATGCATACACCGGCTCGACCAGCGTGCTGGGCAGTGCGGATCCCGGGTCCGGACCCGTTTCCTCTGCCCCTGTACCCACTTGCCAACTGCACGTCGTTTGGTACCTGGCCTACTCGGGTGGCACAGATCGACATATCTGACGCGCCGGACGGTACCTGGCCTACTCGGGTGGCACAGATCGACATATCTGTGGCACTCGGGTGGCACAGATCGACATATCTGACTCGCCGGACGGTACCTGGCCTACTCGGGTGGCACAGATCGACATATCTGACGCGCTGGACGGTACCTGGCCTACTCGGGTGGCACAGATCGACACATCAAGGGGTCTCCGGGAAGAATCTTGCTGGAGTTGCAGTCTGCCCGGAATCCATCAGATGCGGTTCTGAGATCACAGAAGCGGAGCTCTGTGTTGGGGCCAGGGTTGAGGAGCGCTTGGTGGAGGGGGGGTCGTTGGGTGGAGGCCAGATTGATGCAGCTGGCGACTCGCTGCAAGTTCCACTGCCTAGCTGCGCTGCTAGCTGCGGAGTGCCCACTGTACGTGCTGCTGGTGCCCCTCCTCCAGCCAATGCGAGGCGCTTTCAGTCCTCCTTCCACTGCGAGCGCGCCACGTGGCCGGCGATGGATGCAACTAGCACACGCAGCGCGGCTGAAAGCACCACGGCGTATACAATGCCCGTAGACTGGGATGGGGCTTCCGGCGGGCTCAGCCCAAAGAGGCCTCTGGGGTGTGTCAGCCTGAGGTCAACAGATGAGTCCGCACCCCTCATGCAGCGCGCACGGCGCGCACTGAGGTATCCGAGGTCAAAGCATGGGGCGTTCTGCACAAACAGGCGACCAGTGAGGGTGGAATGTTCCGGGCAGCGCTGAAACGGCGCCACACTCTCTGAGGAAGCGCTGTAGTGAGGTGGCACCTAGTAAGGCTGGATTAGGATGATAGACGGCCTTCGAGACCCAACAGAATGCGTGCGTGATAAGTAGAGGCGAGAAGGACGACCAATACCGTAGAGGGGCTGACAGAGGAGCGCAGCTTCTCCTCGCGTGGAAAGATACAGTTTGTGGGGTTGTGATCAGCGTGAGGGGGGGTCGGGGGAGGACATGGCAGGGAGGAGATGTACGTGGAGGGAATGGATTTGGCCGAGGGGCTGCGATCGCCCGTGAAGTATGTAGATGCGGCGCTTGTGCCAGGACTGCCCCAGGAGCTGCAAGAGGCCGCCTCGGCTGAAAGGCCGATCACAGATCCCGGCTGGACAGGGGAGTCAGGGGTAGTTGGGGTAGATATTACGTGGAAGGTTCCGGTGCACCGTGTCGTGCTCGCATGTCGCTCGGAGTACTTCAGAGCTCGGTTTGCTTCCCAAGTACTCCCCATGACCGCCCCTGCCCACTCTGCACTCCCCATGACCGCCCCTGCCCACTCTGCACTCCCCATGACCGCCCCCTGCCCACTCTGCACTCCCCATGACCGCCCCTGCCCACTCTGCACTCCCCACATGACCGCCCCTGCCCACTCTGCACTCCCCCATGACCGCCCTGCCCACTCTGTACTCCCCACATGACCGCCCCTGCCCACTCTGCACTCCCCATGACCGCCCCTGCCCACTCTGCACTCCCCATGACCGCCCTGCCCACTCTGTACTCCCCATGACCGCCTCTGCCCACTCTGCACTCTCCATGACCGCCCTGCAGCATGCCTCCAATCGATGTAAAACAGTTCGGGAAAAGTCGGATCTCGGTGCAACGGACTCTCACTCCTCCCCGTCGGATGAAGCGGTACTTCACCACGAGATTGCGATGTGCCCGTTTGCGTGGCATCGGCTCTAGGCCGTCGGATGAAGCGGTACTTCACCACGAGGTTGTGATGTGCCCGTTTGAATGGCATCGGCTCTAGGCTCCCCACTGCCCTTCGGTCGTAGTACTTATAACCGTTGATGAAGGGAGCACCCCCCGGTGAAGTTAGCACCACTTGGCCGCATTGTACTGGCGGGTATCCCCAGCTTCTCCTGGCGTCATGTGTCACGTGCGCGCCCCACCAGGGCCTGGGGCGTCATGTGTCACGTGCGCGCCCCACCAGGGCCTGGGAGGGGCCCGAGGCGCCCCGCCAGAGAGCCCGCGGCCGCTCATAATGGGGGCTTGGCAACCCTTGAGGAGCGGGATGTGGAAAAGTGCTTGAGGAGGATGGGGTGGATGAGACAGTTTGGGGATAGCATGAGCCAGATGCTGAATCTGCCGGAGCTGTCTCCTGAGGCGGCGGCTCTTTTTTCACACTGGTGTGGCTATCTTCTGCCTTGTAACGCCCTGTGGCAACCCTCGGCCCTCATCCTCACTGTCTGCACACCCCTGTGTGTGCAACAACGCCGTGATCAAGAGGGAGACCCTTGATGTCCCGAACTCGAGCGACTCTAACACCTAGTCCTGGTGTACATTCCTTCCACTCCTTTCACCATTTCCTTTACACTCTCGAGGCACAGGGGAGCGGAATGACGTGCACGAGTCGGCGTGACAGCATGATGACGTGAGGCATAGGAGAGCGGAATGACGTGCACGAGTCGGCGTGACAGCATGATGACGTGAGGCATAGGAGAGCGGAATGACGTGCACGAGTCGGCGTGACATGATGACGTGAGGCACAGGAGAGCGGAATGACGTGCACAAGTCGGCATGACAGCATGATGACGTGAGGCACAGGAGAGCGGAATGACGTGCACAAGTCGGCATGACAGCATGATGACGTGAGGCACAGGAGAGCGGAATGACGTTCACGAGTCGGCATGACAGCATGATGACATACGGCACAGAAGAGTGGAACTGCGCCTACAGCTTTCAGGTTCCACGAAGTGCTACTTGCGGAGCTAGACGGGGCAGTGGCATCACTCTGCACTCACACGCCTTCTCTGTGGGGGTCTTGTTCCGGTTGAAACATGAACAGGATATACACGGACAACCTAGGCGTCTGTGAGCAATTTGCAAGCAGATCAGAGGGGCCGAGCATCCCCCCTCCCCCATCTTTGAGCCCCGATACCTCTTGGGCATGGGGCCAGTGGAGGCAAGGTTCCAATAGGGCTGGGTCCACATCGCCTGACACCAACACCAACCTCGGGCATCTGCGGCACATGGCCGCTTCGGGCCGTTACGCCGCCACCTCGGCCGCCCTGGTCCGCCTCCATTGTGCGGCGGAGCTCCTCATGCTGCCTGATCTCCAGGTCAGCACGAGCCCGTGCGCACCGCCCCCCTCAAGTCAGCACGAGCCCGCGCGCACCGCCCCCCTCAAGTCAGCACGAGCCCGTGCGCACCGCCCCCTCAAGCCAGCAGCACGAGCCCGTGCGCACCGCCCCCCTCAAGTCAGCACGAGCCCGTGCGCACCGCCCCCCTCAAGTCAGCACGGGACCGTGCGCACCGCCCCCCTCAAGTCTACCGCATTGGTCACTCACTCATGAAGTGGCCCGTGCATGTGCTGTGTGTTGAAAGTCGGTGCTCGAGCGGCCTGCTGCAAATTATCCACTTCCCTGTCTCCTCGACTCGAATCGTCAAGACTGCACTCATTTGAGCATGACACATGACACCGTGACCTAAGGTGACGCGCTCAGGAAATGTCAGCGCTGGCAAAATGTGCTATTCTGCAATTCTGATTGAATGTAGCAGAAGTGGCATTGATGGAATGGCCGGCTGCAGTGACGCTAGCAACCTCCAACGAGCATTGATGAGTTGCCGGGCACATGCGCAGAAGTTTCAAAAAATCTGGAGAGCGCCATGTCTCCAGCAGCCCTATGCACAAGGATTGGTCAAGGGCCGAGGGTGGGGTTGACGATCGGTGTTAGAGGGGTTTGCATCAGAGAGAGTGTGTGTTGGGAGTACGGGAGCTGCTGAGGTGCTGTTGGAACAACACGGAGGTGGGATTGGCCACGCTGATGGCGGCCTTAGACAGCTGCCAGGTGGGCAGCTCGTGCGCCCCATAAAATAGCGTTGATTCTCCCCGCGGGACGGCACTCTTCTGCCGCCCTCTGAAATTGCCTGGCTCAGGTGTGTACCGGAATAACTCTGGAGGTTGCACAAGGTAAGTTGGAAAGTGAATAGAGAGAATGGTGTCACGATCTTAACAGAAGCACGCCCAATTGCCTTTGCCGCCATTCGAAATCGGCCTTCGATGCGAGGCCGGAGCTGGCCGGAATTATTTCGGAGCGTTGACGTCTTTGATGAAGTGGCATTCGTGGCATGTTAGATACGATGTTCTTTGCCGGTACCCAACTGGAGTAGCCAATTTCGTAATTTCTCCATTTAACGAAGAACATCCTTTGTCCCTGCAGTTTTGAGAAACCCTCCCGATATCCCTCTCTCTTCCGTCGATGATGGTTTACGAAAAGAGAGAGGGATCTCTTTGGGGGTTTATGAATCCTGCAGGGCCAAAAGATGTCCTTCGTCAAATGGAGGACTTACGAAATTGGCTACTCCAGTTGGGTACCGGCAAAGAACGTCGTACCTAACATGCCACGAATGCCACTTCATCAGGGACGACTGGCATGCTTGCCTTAGCTCCTTGCCCTCACCCGCACATGCTCGCCGGCCTCCTTCACGTCATCCTCTGGGCATCGTGCTCCGTGCTGCCTCCTCCCGGCTCCCTCCGGTACTTGCGGAGGATGGGTACCTTAACAGAGGCGGGGCCGGGGGTAGGAGTTTAATTGTATGCGAAACAAAAATATCACAAAGCCAAAATGGGACAATGTCTGCTTTCTTCGGCGCATCCACTGCCTTCGTTATACGGACTCGTAGAGGACCCGGTCCTCCCATCTGCCAGGTGTCGCCTTGAGGCCCGTGTGCGGTCCACTCGACGCGCGCCCCTCGAGAGGCTGCCGTCCCTGATCGGAACACCCGCAGTGCCATGCTCTGAGCCACGGAGGACGGTGAGGGGAGACCTGAACTTTGCAGCAAGGATTTGCGGAGGAGGCTGTGGAGCACCTAGCACACCACTATCAAGGTATGTTGCGCGTGGCAGGATCGCGTATTGCCAAAGGGTCCGTGCGAATTTGGCAAGCCTGTGATGCGTTTTGCCTTCTGCAGCTGCTGGCGGCTTGCTGGGCAGGAGGGTGGTGACCCACGTGTGCATGATGGGTTGAGTGAATCATGCATCAAATAGGTTGAAGGTGAGATGCAGATTTGCGCAGTCAAAAAGAGAAGGCTCAGATAGCATGCTATCAGTAGGCTCAGATGGCATGCTATCAGTAGGCTCAGATGGCATGCTATCAGTAGGCTCAGATGGCATACTATAAATAGGCTCTGGTGGCAGGAGGAAGTCGAGCAATATCAGTAGGCTCTCACCATGCTTGATTTCCTCCTGCCATCAGAGCCTACTGATAGCATGCCATCTGAGCCCACTGATAGCATGCCATCTGAGCCTACTGATAGCATGCCATCTGAGCCTACTGATAGCATGCCATCTGAGCCTACTGATAGCATGCCATCTGAGCCTACTGATAGCATGCCATCTGACCCTACTGATAGCATGCCATCTGACCCTACTGATAGCATGTCATCTGAGCCTCTTTTTGTTGAACGTATTAGTTTAGCAGCAGCATTATCTGCGGCGCCAAGAGGACGCCAATTGTCGAGCAACAGCAGAGGTTGGCAAATAGGCGCATTTCGCTGCGAGATCCACGGCTGAGATCGCATTGGTTGTCTAAGCATGCCTCTGACTTAAGGCGCAGTCGCGTGGCAGTCGTTTGCGCTGTTTGATGCTGCAAGGGAATGGGTGGCACCAAATCGAGTCGGGGGCTGGGCCCTTCCGAGCGGAGAGGGGAGGGTGCGGGGCTCAGAGATGCGGAGGGGGAGGGTGCGGGGCTCAGAGATGCGGGGCGATGACCGTTTTGAGAGACTCCCCGAGAACCTCCAAGCAGCGGTGCGGCTTTTCTCTCATTCGGCTGCTCACATAGTAAAAACATGGCGCACAGTGCACGATGGGTGGGATCTATCATCTGACGGTGCACAATGGGTGGGATCTATCATCTGACGGTGCACAATGGGTGGCATCCATGAACTGATTCCTTGCAATACAGAACTGTAAATCGACATCGCAAAACCCACGAGCGCATGTAAGCAAGCGGGTGAAGTTCGCTGCTTTGGAAATGCAGCATGAGGAGCTCGCATTAGCAGAAGCCCGGACATTCTAATTGGATGCGGTTTCGTAGCGGAAGCTTGCAGCACCTTCGCCAAGCAGGGCCAGGAGCGCTATATTTAGCAATGTTTAGCGCGACTGGCGGTGTCCATCAGCGTGCGTGGCATGTGCAGACACGTATCCTTGGACAGGTACTTTCGAAAATGAGTGTTCAAGTAGGTGGGTGATGGCGTGCGATTGTTGCTATGGTACCTTTCTGGCGGGCACTACCTCTTGTGGGACGCGGCAGACGCACCTGCCTTTGAAGGAGAGGCGGGGGTCAGCCGTGTCTGCCCATGATTTGTGCGGGGAGCACCTTGGTGCCCGGATTTGGCTGCTGCTTCCGTGCATAATCCGTGCTGGGAATACTTGCTGTGCACTACATCTAACAAATGCGGAGCACTCACTCGTGAAGTGCTCTACTCAGTAGAGCCCATCATAGTGTATGCCTCTTCATTTGTTGGGCACTCACCGGCCATAGGCGGATAATCATGCCCGCTGTGATTACTTACAGGCCATGCTTAGTGCCCCAACTTGCTCATTCAGCCGTAACCCTTCTGTTATGCCTCCGGGGTTGCGCGTTCTGTCACCCGACTGACACCCAGCCGAAGACGAGTGCATACCTCTCTTCTCACCTGTAACCCTAGCACCTACTGTTCCCACACCGTCTCTTTGAGAGCAAAGCCGAGCCCGCGCCCAAGGTATCCAGTACAGGTGTCTGGTGAGACTTGCGCGCCTGGTAGGATATTCGAGTTCTGCTAGGCTTTCCTTGGTCATTGGTTTATCAACAAGGAAGGGCAGCAGATTGGCACCGATGACAGTCAACCGGGTCACATGGCTGTTATCAGTTAGTTTGTATGTGGTAGCTCTTCTCTGCTCTCTCCGTTTCTTCCCCCACTCACCCTTCCCTGCCCACCAGTCTCTCCCTCGACTCTCTCCCCTTCTCCTAAATGGTACTTGTGATGGACGTTTCCCATGTGGCCCGTGCGGGCCGTGGAACCCTAAATATGGCCCGTTAGGGGCACAAAAAGTCCCCCGGGTCGGGTAGATTCCATCTGTCCACGAGTGCAGCTGTAATCCCCGTGGTATTCTGACGAGTACTGCCTCTTGAAGAATGGAGCAGACTAGTCTCCTTTTATTGCAAGGAGAGGCAGGGCGGGGTGACGGCTACACTCTGCATCCTTGTTCCTTGCGGAGAGCGCCTCGGCGTCCGCTTTTGGTTGCTGCTTTCATGAATCTTCCAATGTCTGTCCATTGGTTTGCATTCATCAACCAACTGATCCCATCCATCGACCAAGAGCCACTGGGGGGCATGCCAGCAGAGTTCGCTCACTCCGTTACCCGGGGAACCAACAATATCGCATGTTGGGCAATGATCAGCACATACTATCATCCATGCTGCTCTGCAGTCGGTGTGAGACATGTCGAAGTAAGTGGTATCTTGTCACGGCCCTTTCCTGTTCCTGAATGCTTCTCACATCCACTGGGATGATGGTGGGCTGGCTTTTGTCGCCGGACCTTCTGCCGATCAGTGTGCGGTATCTATCACGGCCCCACTCTGTTCCTGAATGCTTCTTATTTCCACTAGGATGATGGTGGGCTGGCTTTTGTCGGCGGACCTCATTCCGTTCAGGGTATGTGGCATCTTGGCACAGCCTCGCCCTGTTCCTGCATGCTTCTCTCCTACACCGGGGGGTTGGTGGTGCGCTGGCTTTGGTTCGCGCGTACCATGCCGTTCAGTGAGTGCAACTTGTGTGGGATGCTTTATGGTGCCTCCCATCTGTGTTGTATGCCGACAAACGTAGGGCAATTTTGGTTCCCTGACAGTGAATTGATGTACAAGTGTTTGCAGCAATTATGCGCGGTTAAAAACATTCGTTGTGGGGTATTTTGTTTGTGGGCTAGATTCGGGAGGCTTATGTTGAAGTCCGGCGAGAGCAATGAGAAATTACAGTTCCCACAACTTGGTGACGCTTCGACGCATACCAACGCGTGTTGCATTGACTCCCGCAATAACTGGGTGACTCTTCGTTGCCTAAGATCATAAGCTGGCATGGATCCCACAATTCCATGGGGTTGAGACCAGGTCCTGGGGCACAACTCCAGATCCCGAAGTGTTAATAGGAGCCGTGTAGAGGTTTGAAGCCTCTTTAAAGTTATTAGGGCTGTTGTGGTTGTTCCATATAGTTGTGGTATGTTTTCGTGGTGTAGCCGAATCCTAAGTAGATGCTAGATGCTTGATATTGAGTTAGTGAAGTAGAAAAGAAGAGCTTCAAGAGTGCTTGAGGAGCTACATTATTCTGTCATTAGAGTTTTTTTCTAGAATGTAACTAGGGACTACTCCGGCGGTAGCACGCGCGGTTCAAGTCCGAAATTTCACAAAACTTCTTCCCCTACGCAGACCATGCTTAAGGTCGCAAAATCCCGAAAATCCGAGTATCTGCGACAAAGATCCCTCGATTTTTTACGAAGTGCCGCGCGTGATTCCACTAAAGACGTCAAAAGTGGGTAATACCCAGTAGGCCAGGCAGGGGAGTAGTCCACAACGGTTCACATTAAAAACGAGAAACCCGTCGACATGCTTGGATTCCAAATCGCAGCGGCGGCTGTAGCGGCAGCGGCATTTCTTTGTGTGCACAAATCAAACAAATTGCACTTGTTGAACGCCCCCATCAAGTGCATATATACACTTCCATTATAGTATTCACTCTGGCTTACCACCACGAATTGTGCGATTTGTGCCAAGCAACAGAGGTATCCGATTGTTAAATCGGGCCGTGATAATCACGACGCGTGTAAACTTCCATCGACACCACACAATTGTGGAATAAGGGCATTATTGCAAGGATGACACTCCAACACCAAAACACCACATAAAAAACAAGTCTCTTAAAATTATGTGCATTCAAGAGTCACCAGTGTCCATTCTGGTCCCTTATGTAGTGGTCTGTCAGACTTTACAGGTAAAGGGTCCTGGGTGCGGCCAGAGTAGTCCTAAGTAGTCCTAAGCCTAGGGAGTGTCTAACCCCAGCAGAGTCCTGGGCACCGCCCTCCCACCCGCATAGTGCTTTGCTAGTCAAGGAAACTAGACTACCCGCCCGTGATAGAACTAGGGTCCAGCATCCACGGCCGCCGCGATGGACTCAAACACCAGCTTTGGGATGGCTAAGTGCTACTCTTGAGTCATCTCGCGGTACTCATCCACTGCATCAGATGCCCAGTCCCTATAATGCTTATCCAGGTTTCTAGGCATCTTCTCCGCATAGGTAAGGGTGTGGCTCTGCAGCTAGAATTAAACACGGCGGAGAGGAGGATTCAAATATGCACAGACAGGAATGTCTCGCTATACCAGATACAAAATACAAGAAAGAGACCACACAGCATGGAAAGACACAGGCACAGGGACATACTGCACAAAATACTCCAGCGAATAGGAGAACTGTGCCAGGGGACACTGGCCATTTTAAGCCGTTCGATTGGTATATTGTATTTCTACCCAATGGGGCCGCGCAATGGAAATGGACACGAAAGGGGACCCGAGAGCCATTGACTGCGTACTTTGGGGAGCGAGAGCCTGGGCTCGATTATAGCTGGCAGCATATTATCGTCCATCCTTCTGGAGCGCTACGCCGCTGGGAGCGCTCGAGGGGCGGTGGCTGGTTTCTGGAAGATGCCACTCGAGCGAAGGAACCCGTAGCGCCGTTTTCATTACCGATCAGTAATGCGTTCTGGAAGCATGCGATTGAGACTGACGAGTATGAGTATCGCGGAATTCCATACACTGGGCGTAAGGCTGTACAATCGACGCCTACGAACAGTGACGATTCGGGTGCAGGCGCTGTGGCCTGTAGTAAGGAGACGCTGCCAGATTCTGATGACGATGATGACGCGGGTGCCACGGACAGTAAGCATGACATTGATACTGCCAGTCCGAAGTGGGAGTATGACACGCCTGGTGAATATGACACTGACACCGAGGATGGCGTCAGTGAGTTCGATGACTTGGTAGCTGACGATGCTGAGGAACAGGCTGAAGCTCGAAGGTTGAAGAGACTGGGACTGCAGCTTATCATGGATGATACGGGTGAACTTCTCTGGGTGCCAAAGGGCACATCCCCGACATCACCCGTTCAGCCAGAGGATCAGCCTATCCCCGAGCCGAAGTCTGATGCCATATCTGATGGTGCTCCAGCCCCTGTGGTGAAGACCGAATCTAAGCCGAAGAGTCAACCTATCATATATGAATATGCCAAGACTGTTCCTACTCGTTACTTGGTTGACAGTGATGACGAATCTGAGTTGCCCCCTCGGAGTAAGAGAGTCAGAGGCAATTAGATAAGTTAGACAGATGGGTAGATTCTCTGATAAGGATTTGTATAGGTGGCAGATGATGATATGTCAGCCGACAGAGGACAGATCGATCAGAGATCCGAAAGGGCGCGCCTTGAAAGTACACGACATGAATTGTAGCCCAGTGGAGGCTGTTTTAGCTTAAAGTGATTATTTGGAAGAGCTGTTGCTCGCCCTGTCAAAATACTGGTCAATCTTTCCTGCTATAAAGATAATGCAATTGCTTAATTGTAGCCTTGTTCAAGAACTCAATACACAAGGTACGCCAGTGGAATTACACAAGGTCAAAGCACATGTGGGAATACAAGAAAATCAAGCGGCAGACAATGTGGCGAAAGCCGCATGCGAACATGGAGACTACAGGGAAGGCCACAACAACACACCAACAGTATATCTCAAAGCTATAATGCAAGCGGACACCCCGAACCAAAGGGAGGTCAAGGGAAGGAGAGGTGTGTACGAGGAGGCCACCAAACAGGAACGCAAACGCAAACAGGATACGCGCAACAGACTGGGACAGATGAAAAGGAAACTTGAGGGTGAGCCGCAGAAATGGGAGTCGAAGCGTAGAAGCCAGGAGGGACCCGAACGGGAAGAGCAACCACTGACCATACAGGCAGAAGAGGAGGAAGCGACCGACACACTCACGGAAGAAGTGCTGATACAGCTGGCACAGGACGAGGATGCCTACGCCAGAGAAGGATGAGGAGCGTGGAGAGGAACAAGCAATTGCGGCAATAGGAGACTGGATTGACAAAGTTGAGGAGGATGGACAAACGATGGGAGAGCAGGGCTGGCAAGAGGAGAGGGAGAAGGGAACAGGGGAGGTGACGGAACAAACGATACGGAGCGAACAGCACGAGGAGCACCAAGCAGAGGGGTCGGAAAGTGAAGTAAGAGCAATAATGGAGGACCTTGAACAGGAACAACAGGAACTTCAATAGCAACGAGAACAGGAGCAGAGGAACCAAGATACCAGGAAAGAAAGAGAAGAGGCAAACGAAAGAAGGAGACCGCGAGAGGCAGCAGAAAACGCCAGAAACACGAGAATACAAATAGCGAAGAAAGAGAAGCCGGAAGGATACATGCGACACCTGATAGGAGACCAAGCCATGCATAGATGTCCAACTTGTTCTGGAAAGTATGCCAACCCTACGAGATTACCACGATGATGAAATGCAGATACAGAGTCCTGCTTGCGGGGCCATACAATAAAGAAGCGGATATGAGAAGGGGACATAAGTGCCCACTGTATGCCAAATGGAATACCAAGTATACGCAAAAGGGGGCCTGATAAAACCAGTACATGTGATGGATGGATGTGGACACCCGGAAATGAGAAGAATGTACACCAAAAGATCGGACATTGCCACCAGAATGATATCAGCAGCACTCCAGAAAGGAAGAAAAGGAAGATGCACAATAAAGATGCACGCGGGGATAGTGGAAGGGGAAGGGAAAGTAAGGAGACAAATAGTGGACTACATACTTACCCGAGGACACTGCAGACTAGACGGCAGAAACAACCCGGGACCCAGCCATGGAAAGGACACCATACCGCACCATGTGGACATAGTCATGATGGAAGGGCTGGAATACAAAAAGAAATAACAGGCACATACAACCCAGAATGGGCAAAAAGGGAAGTAAAGCATATACACCTTATAGAGGTAACATACACGAATGGCACAAAATGGAAAATAACACTAAAAACAAAATATGAAAAATACACACCATCACTGGTCAGACTACTAACAAAGGGAAGAAGGATTCAAGGCAACCCTACATACATGTGTTAGTAATAGGACACACGGGAACGATATACGAACACAATAGGACGATATTGAGAACACATATGGGATTCACGAAACATGAAGCGGAAGCACTTTTGAGCCAAATACACAAGGTGGCCACAGGATACACAGCCAGCATTTGCAAACTCACGCTATCCGTCGAGTCAGCATACACTGTCCATGCTTTCAAAGTACTGATTCAAGATCAGTACTTGGGAATTCTTGCTAAAGAGCAGCGACTCATCTTGGCCGGCCAGCAACGTGAAGATTGCATGACTTTGGTTGACTACCACATACAACCAGGAAGCACTTTGCGCCTAATAATGCGGCCTCGTGGAGGTATGTTCTCGGGGCTCAGGTGTGCCAAGTGCAAGCACATCTGCATCTAGGTGCAACCAAAACACTGGCTTGGTTTTAGGCCCACAGTCATGACATACGTCCAGCCAGCTATACCTCCTATCCCTATCACTCATACCCCTATCCCCACCCTCCTGTCCCTATCCATGCGCATATCCCTACCCTCATATCTCTACCATCCTATCCCTATCCCTAACCTTCTACTATCCATATCCCTACCCTCCTATCCATATCCCTGTGCACATCCATACTCCCCTATCTGTACCTTCCTAGCATATCCCTGCCCTCATATCAATATCCCTGTGCCAATCCCTACCCTCATATCCCTACGCCCATATCCCTATCCCTGTGACTATCCCTACCCTCATATCTGTATCTTCCTATCCATATCCGCACCCTCCTATCCATACCCATGTCTTTATCCCCACCCTGCTATCCGTATCTTCCTATCCATATCCTACCATCCTATCCATGCCTGCATATCCCTATCCCTAACCTCATATCCGCACCTTTCTATCCCTATAACTACCCTCCTATCCCTAGCCCTGTGCATATCTCTACCCTCATCATATCCCTACCTTCATATCCTTATCCTTATCCTTATCCTCTTATCCCTATCCCTGCATGTGCCTATCCCTACCCTCCTATCTGTACCTTCCTATCCCTATCCATATCCTCCTATCGCCGTACCTTCATATCCATATCCCTAACATAATATCCGTATCTTCCTATCCATATCCCTACCCTCATAACCATATCCCTAACCTTCTATCCCTACCCTCCTATCCCTACCCTCCTATCCATATCTGTGCCAAGGAACAATAGCCCTGCCAAGCCATTCGATTGGCATATTGTATTTATGCGTACTGGGGCAGTGAGATGGCAATGGGCTCGGAAGGGGACTCCCGAGCCATTGACTTCGTACTATGGGGAGCGAAAGCCTGGACTTGATTATAGCTGGCAGCATATTATCGTCCACCCTTCTGGTGCGCTACGCCGCTGGGAGCGTAATAGGGGCGGCGGCTGGTTTCTGGAAGACGCCACTCAGTTGAAGGCGCCGGTAGCGCCATTCTCATTACCGATCAGCAGCGTTGGGCACTGGAATCCGACGATTGTGATTGACGATGACGAATATCGTGGAATTCCCTACACGGGGCGTAAGCCTGTACACTCAGCGCCTACGGACAGTGACGATTCGGGTACAGGCGCTGTGTCCTGGAGTAAGGAGAAGTTACCAGATTCTGATGACAATGATGACGCGGGTGTCACTAACAGTAAGGAGAAGCTACCAGGTTCGGATGACAACGATGACGCGGGTGTCATATATGACATGGACACTGCCAGTCCGAAATGGGAGCCAGCCTCGCCTGAATATGATGACACCGAGGATGACGTCAGCGAGTTCGATGACTTGGTAGCTGACGATGCTGAAGAACAAGCTGAAGCTCGAAGGTTGAAGAGACTGGGACTGCAATTGATCATGGATGAGAAGGGTGAACTTATCTGGGTACCAAAGGGCACCTCCCCGACCTCACCTGTTCAGCCAGAGGATCAGCCTATCACCGAGCAGAAGTCTGAGGCCATATCTGAGGATGCCCCAGCCTCTGTGGTGGAGACTGTTCATGTACCACCGAAGAAACCATCTGGGTCAGATACTGGATTGACTTCAATGGGTGAGAATAAGGCTGGGGTGTCTGAAGAGACGAAGAGGCAACCTAGGAAATATCCGAGATGTTGGACACATGAGTATATAACTCAATTGAAATGCACCATAAGCAGTGACAGTGATGACGAAGAAGTGCTTGACGTGGCTCCTCGTAGGAAGAAGGCAAAGATCAGCAAGGGACAATAAAATCAACTGTCTTGATTAGGATTGTCCAAATGCAGATTCTCTGATTAGGATTTGTATAGGTGGCAGAGGATGATATGCCAGCCGACATGGGACAGATCGATTAGAGATATGAACTGCGCGCCTTGAAAGTATAAGACCTGAATTTTGCCCATTTGGAGGCTGTTCTAACTTGAAGTAACTATTTGGAGGAGCTGTTGCTCAACCTGTTAATTTACTGGTCAATCTTTCCTGCCATAAAGATATTGCAATTGCTTGAATTGTAGCCTTGTTCAACTGTTTATCTAGAACATTGCAATTTTGTACACTGCAAAATTGCCGACTACGGACCTGTGCCCCAAGATTGAAGCAGATTTACCTCTGACTGACCCTTGAGCTCCGGCTCGGATACAGTCACGTGCTCAAGAAGTCTTCACTTGGAAGTGATTTGACTTCCCCAACGGTCAGTTTTACACTTTTCCACTCTTGATTTCAACATGATGCAAAACGCCAATACTGGACGCTCACCTCCAACGTCGCCTACGTCGACTCCCAGGCGTACAAGGGGACGACAGGCCAGTCAGCGCAGCACGAGAGGTGCTGCAGCCACTGGAACCACTGGCAAGGGGGCGAAGGGCACCTACAAGGCGCCCTCTCCGGGTCAGCCGCCGCAGGCTGCGACAGCAGCAGGTGCGCCAAGCTTCCAGATACCCAAGAAGAAGTCGACCTTGTCAGCTGCTGCTCCTGAGTTTAACAGCATGACTCCTCTGGCTCTGGATTCTGGAACAGCTTGTGTGACACCTCCCCTGGAGGAGGCTGTAACGGTACCTAAACAGCGCCCTAATCCGCCCCTGCGTCATGCAAGAGCGGCGTCACCACGGGTGCTGACTGTTGACACCCCTGGTGCAGGGCGAAACATGAGGGCGACTCCCCAGCGGTATGTCAACTTGACCTCTCCTTCCCCTGGCATTCTGCGACTGCCCGGAAGCCGCGACCTGAGCCCTCCAGCTCCGCGCCAGCGAAGCCCGCCTCGGACTCGAGACCGGACCCCGCCACCGCCGCGCTGCAGGAGCCCACCGCGGACGCGCGACATGAGTCCTCCAGCTCCAAGACCGCGAAGCCCTTTGACATCATACAGAACTCCACACACTTGGTCTGGAGCTACGGTGATGACCTCCCCGCACGGCCAGCTGCCCACGCCATTCAGCGAGAACGCGCTTCAGGCTGAGTCCGCGGGAGCAGCCTCTGCGGGACAACCTCTACCTGCTGGCCGACCACCTCGCGACCCGATCGCCGTGCGCGAAATGACCGAGGTCAAAATTGCAGCATGTGAGCAGGACATGCAGAATGAGGCGAATGAGCAGAAACCAGGACTTCGCCAATTTCCCTCCCGCTCCGATGTGGCCAACTGGCGAAAGCGCCAGCAGCAGGGTGAGAATCTCGCCTGGACTCCGCGCCCTAACCAAGGGGGTGTGGGGGCAGCGGGGAGGTCAGAAGACATGCACCAAAGCATTGCTGGCGAACCCATGCTGGCGAACCCATTACGGAGAAGGTGAACGGTGACTCTCTGACCTCACCGATTACCGATACCGTTACGGAACCTAAGGTGATCGGTGACTCTATGGCAAGGTTATCGGTGACTTTCGAGTCCGAGATAGACAGCGAGGCAACTTCACTGACGCCTTCACTGACTCAGGCGACTACGGAGGCAGCTACGGTTACGGATATGCTCGAGTCCCTGTTGAACCGCGAGTCCAGACCTTTGACTACCTCGCTGACCTCAACAACTACGGATATGCCCGAGTCCCTGTTGAACCGCGAGTCCAGACCTTTGACTACCTCGCTGACCTCAACAACTACGGAGCAGCCAGTCAGCAGTCAGCTCAGTCAGTTACGCCGACCTCGCACTCAGGCGTGGCGTTGGACTCGCAGCCTACCAGCCGCCTCCTCTTCCAGTCATCGAACCCCCTTCTCAAGCAGATGTCCTCAGCAGAATTCCAGTCAGAAACTTACCTCTGAACCAAGACTCAGTGAACCAGCTTTCTCGCCGGGAGAGGCGCCATCAGCGATGGGAACAGAACCAGCAGCGCCTGGCAGAACAGCGCAGAGCACTCTTCTCTGACCCCGCCTCAGCCAGAACGCCCTCAGATGCCTCGGTCCCCGCACTGAACCATCAGCATCAATCCCTAATGCAGAATCAGATGATGTTAGAAGTATCAGAGTACATGCAAAATCTGCATCAGCAAGTGCTCCAACACTATCCGCATCTGACTTCGGTTCTACCAGCGGTGGGCGCTCCACCTATGACGCCCTACCAGCACACCTTAGGATGGGCGAGCGGTTTACCAGGTGCACCGGCGCCAGCAGCTGGATCAGGTCCCTGGCTGGTACCAGCACCGGCTCAACCGGTTCCCGCACCGGCTCAACCGGCTCCAGCACCGGCTCAACCGGCTCCGGCACCGGCTCATCCGGCGCCGGCACCATTTCAGCCAGATCCACCGGCTACCGGCTCATCGCCTTCTGACTCCGCTGAGCCTGATCATCCGTCACCAGGAAACTCGCCCCCGCCTTCAGACAATGGTGACCCACGACACAGGCGTCTAGATGTGTTACTATGGACTTTAGAAGGAGCCTCCTTCTGGTTGAGAAATCACCTGTCCTCTTCCTCCGCAGTGACTGTCAGCCACGGCGCTGAGGCACAATATTCTTACCGACTGCCAACCATGCCTGGAAGCGCCAGTCACTTTATAACCGACACAAATCGGATTTGGATGACTATGCGGCACATCGGAGTGGACATCCAAGACCTGGCGCAGCATGGGTCAGTGCATACTCCTGTGCGCCTGACTGAGATTGAGGACAGTGACGCCTTCACTCTGGAAGTGGAGAAAACGCAAGTGGATGAAGCGCGGCGTTGCGCGGAAAGCCGTACTGGAACTCAGCAGAGACGCCTGCCATTGTACTCATGGGTGACCATCGCGGAAAATGCCTCAGAGTCCGAGTTGACAGAATTTGACCGGTAGGCAATTTATTTTAGATTATTTCTCTCTGATTTTAGATTAACCCATTTTTCATGTTGATTTTAGATTAAGTTTTTTTTATCTCATCTGGCTATTACCGGTGCATGCATCCATGACGCTGTACTGTAACTGTTGAGCTATCGCCATGCCATGCGAAATATTACACTGAAGAGTTGTCTTGCCGTGATGTCCATATGTCCGAATGGAACCAAAAACCGTCCGATTGTAATCGAACGGTTTTTGGTTCCATTCGCGGCCGTGAATCTAAAAGTCACGGCCGTGAATAACGACTCTTTACGCATAATGACTTTTATTATTTGCCATCTTTGCCACAATAGACACTCACGGCGTGTTCTGCTTGAAAAAAAAGTAAGTAACTTGAAGCCTTGAGCTTCAAGTTACTGAAAGATATGTATCTTGGCAGTATGTGTGCCAAGTTTCGTGCTCTAGGACGCACGGGAAGCCCTCGGCTGTTTGGCATCTTTGGGTTTGGGTGTCACGTTCGAACCCAAACCCAAAACATCTGCCTTAGAAATAAATTGCGCGTTTCGCGCACAAGTAACTTGAAGCCTTGAGCTTCCGGTAACTTAAAGATATGTATCTTGGCAGTATGTGTGCCAAGTTTCGCGCTCTAGGACGCACGGGAAGCCCTCGGCTGTTTGGCATCTTTGGGTTTGGGTGTCACGTTCGAACCCAAACCCAAAACATCCGCCTTAGAAATACATTGCGCGTATCGCGCACAAGTAACTTGAAGCCTTGAGCTTCTGGTAACTTAAATATATGTATCTTGGCAGTATTCGTGCCAAGTTTCGTGCTCTAGGACGCACGGGAAGCCCTCGGCTGTTTGGCATCTTTGGGTTTGGGTGTCACGTTCGAACCCAAACCCAAAACATCTGCCTTAGAAATACATTGCGCGTTTCGCGCACAAGTAACTTGAAGCCTTGAGCTTCAAGTAACTTAAATATATGTACCATGGTAGTATTCGTGCCAAGTTTCGTGCTCTAGGACGCACGGGAAGCCCTCGGCTGTTTGGCATCTTTGGGTTTGGGTGTCACGTTCGAACCCAAACCCAAAACATCTGCCTTAGAAATAATTGCGCGTTTCGCGCACAAGTAACTTGAAGCCTTGAGCTTCAAGTAACTTAAATATATGTACCATGGTAGTATTCGTGCCAAGTTTCGTGCGTTAGGACGCACGGGAAGCCCTCGGCTGTTTGGCATCTTTGGGTTTGGGTGTCACGTTCGAACCCAAACCCAAAACATCTGCCTTAGAAATACATTGCGCGTTTCGCGCACAAGTAACTTGAAGCCTTGAGCTTCTGGTAACTTAAATATATGTACCATGGTAGTATTCGTGCCAAGTTTCGTGCTCTAGGACGCACGGGAAGCCCTCGGCTGTTTGGCATCTTTGGGTTTGGGTGTCACGTTCGAACCCAAACCCAAACCCAAAACATGCCTTAGAAATAGATTGCGCGTTTCGCGCACAAGTAACTTGAAGCCTTGAGCTTCTGGTAACTTAAATATATGTATCTTGGCAGTATTCGTGCCAAGTTTCGTGCTCTAGGACGCACGGGAAGCCCTCGGCTGTTTGGCATCTTTGGGTTTGGGTGTCACGTTCGAACCCAAACCCAAAACATCTGCCTTAGAAATAGATTGCGCGTTTCGCGCACAAGTAACTTGAAGCCTTGAGCTTCAAGTAACTTAAATATATGTACCATGGTAGTATTCGTGCCAAGTTTCGTGCGTTAGGACGCACGGGAAGCCCTCGGCTGTTTGGCATCTTTGGGTTTGGGTGTCACGTTCGAACCCAAACCCAAAACATCTGCCTTAGAAATAGATTGCGCGTTTCGCGCACAAGTAACTTGAAGCCTTGAGCTTCTGGTAACTTAAATATATGTACCATGGTAGTATTCGTGCCAAGTTTCGTGCGTTAGGACGCACGGGAAGCCCTCGGCTGTTTGGCATCTTTGGGTTTGGGTGTCACGTTCGAACCCAAACCCAAAACATCTGCCTTAGAAATACATTGCGCGTTTCGCGCACAAGTAACTTGAAGCCTTGAGCTTCTGGTAACTTAAATATATGTATCTTGGCAGTATTCGTGCCAAGTTTCGTGCTCTAGGACGCACGGGAAGCCCTCGGCTGTTTGGCATCTTTGGGTTTGGGTGTCACGTTCGAACCCAAACCCAAAACATCCACATGGCACCTGTGGGAGGGAACAAATGACCATCTAGGACATATCGTCGCATAATGCCATTTCTATGAATCAAATGCATTTTTTAAATGCGATTTCGTATGGGGACGACTGTGTTGCAACTTTTGCATGTTGTGGAATTTTTATGTGCGGCTTCTGTCTGCACATATCTGCGATTTTGTGAAAAATATAGCCGTTGGCCACTCAAAACTAAAATTAGCGAAATCCGTCAACATATCGGCAAATTTTTATCAGTATTTCATGTAATCGTTTAACCAGTCGAAGCTTTAAGATTTGCATGTTACAGAATTTTCGTAAAGTGATTAAATCGTGTGTAAATGGCGGTCAAAGGCAAAAGTCAACGAAAAACTAGCCGTTGGGGGAATTCCTAGATGGTCATTTTACCCCCCCTGTAGGTGCCATGTGTCTGCCTTAGAAATACATTGCGCGTTTCGCGCACAAGTAACTTGAAGCCTTGAGCTTCTGGTAACGTAAATATATGTACCATGGTAGTATTCGTGCCAAGTTTCGTGCGTTAGGACGCACGGGAAGCCCTCGGCTGTTTGGCATCTTTGGGTTTGGGTGTCACGTTCGAACCCAAACCCAAAGACAAAGGCATAGGACAGTTTCGTAGTTTCTGTCCCGATGCCTTTGCAACCTCGCTTGCTAACTCATATTACAATGAATATTCAACATTCAAGCGTTGGATACCCCACGCCAACGGGAAGCGCTCGGCTGATTTGTTATTTGGGTATGCGCACCCAAATGACAAAAAACGCATCTTTGAAACTCGTTAGTTTCAAAGATGCGTGGCCGATGCCTTCGTGCTTATGTGTGTTAATCCATATGAAATATTCCATGGAATAAATGTGAATATCCCGCACAAACGGGAAGCGCTCGGCCGTTTTGTAAAATTAGGGTGCACCCAAAATACAAAACGCATCTTTGAAACTCGGAAGTTTCAAAGATGCTTGCCGGTCGCGTGCAGCGGTAAAAGGCAAGTCAAAGGGTTTAGGATATAGAAGAAGTACAGGGGCCTTTTTTAAAAGCAGAACACGCCAGCGAACAAAGCTTTTTGGAGGCTTCCTCATGATGGCTAGCGGGAACTAGAGCGTTTGACCTGTGTGCACATGATTTGAACAGGAGTCGTGAAAAGGACCACCGGGCATAGCCGGATGACATAAAGAAAACTTAATCTAAAATCAACATGAAAAAGAGTTAATCTAAAATCAGCAATAAATAATCTAAAATAAATATTTTTCCAATTTGACCCCCTGGGACTCCAAATTTGGGCAGCATTTTCATCCTCCGAGGCGTACTTGTTTCGAGGAATGGCTGCTGGCAACCAACCAACTCCCGCCACAGTACCGGCGAGACTGGGCGTCAACCGGTTTCCCTCTGGTGTTCCCAGCGCAGAAGAATACAGATCGCCTGGAAATTCCTTGCCAGCGGCCCCGGGACTCCTGCCAGTGGACCAGCGCCTTTCTCAATTCCCAGGGCACCACGATCTTATGGGAGCGGCTTCCCCAAGTGATGTCTACCGAGAATCCAAGACAGTGGCTGATGTGCTCAAGCTGATCAGAGACATTCCTATGTACCCCTCCTCCGCTGAACTAATCACCACTGACGCTGATATTGCCGCGCTTCCACCTTTTTCTGAAGCGCTGGTCAATTTTCTGTCAATGGGCGTAGTCACCTTCGCCCTGGGTCGCATGAGTGCTTATCGCCTAGACCTGACCATGATCACCATGCCGGAGATCTTGAAGGAAGTGGCGCAACGCAAACTACAGCCGCGATCCCTAACTTTTCTCAAGCAAGGTGGTATGTTGAACTCGGAGGCCTGGAACCGGCGTTACGCCACTTTGGCGCCTTTCCTGGCCGACGTAGCCAGGAGCGTACTGGATGACATCGCGCTGGTAGGACTAGCGGGGACCGTGATGCGCATGGCGCAGCGACGAGAAGAGACTGCGCGTTTGTTCGCCACTCGTCTGGTATCCTGGCACGAGGTAGTGCAGTTATTGGCCGACGCCATGCCCAACTGCCACGCCATCAGCCAGCAGCAGCTATTATATCAGTTCTGGTCTGGACTGCGACTGAAGCAAGCTGTGATGGATCGCCTTATTGAGGATCGGTTGGATCTGCAAAGTCCAGCGGATTGGGAGAGCAATAATCATCCCGGATCCACCGCGCTGCAGCATATCATCACTGTGGCCACCAAATTGGAGCGCAGTGAAGCTCTGACCGCAGCGCGAACCTCTCCCGCCTCTGCACCTGCGAACCGAAGTCCTGCCTGGAGGAATGGGCGCTCGTCCTCCAGACTTAACGCCGTGCAGGACGCTGGGGAGGAAGACGCTACTGACCTCGACCCCGCAGACCTCAGGGTGCAGCACGCCGTGCCGCCCAGCCCGGCGGGATTGACCAGGCCGCCACGCCGATGCTACGTCTGCAACTCTGACTCCCATTTATGGGCTAACTGTCCCGACGAGGCCAAGAAACGAGCCTGGATTGCTGACGCCCCAGCTCGTTTGGCACGCCGCCGCGCTGCGAATGAATCTCATATCGCAGCGCTGGAGACAGAATGGGAGGATTTGGAAGATGAAGCGGAAGCGCTGGAGTATTTTCAGAACGAGGAATCGGCCGCAGCGTCCTCCTCGGGTCAGCAATCTGCGGAGGAGGAGGACTGAGTGTCCTCCCGCCGGCGGGACGCCGGCGACAGGGCGGTATGGGTAACCGCCCCTGGGCAAGGAGTACAGCCTTCGCCCACAACCGAGGGAATATCCAGAAGGATCCTCCGCCACCCCCCAACCCTCTGGCCGCTCGAGGGTACGGATTCACCTGGTCTGCCGATCAGAGGCGGCAACGCCATCTCGACAGAACCAGAACCCTACGGGATGAACCCTCGTTGACCAGTACCGCTGTTTACACAGCGAACCTTTCCACTGAGCAGGGCCGGCGAGAACATCACTTGGTGTCCCGGCGCCATCAGCGGTCGCCACGAAGGTCACCCACTTCGTCGCCTGAGCGCTCCAAGCCTCCCGTTATGTTCAGTGTAGATCGCTCCCTTGGAACTGGTGATCGCTGTCCGGCTCCACGACGCGAGCGTGGCGAAACGCCCCGCGTTGATCCCACAGACCTTGGGGATGACCCTAACCCTAACCCTAACCCTAACCCTAACCCTAACCCTGAGACATCAGTACTGGCAGCACTGGATGAGGATGATGGTCAGGAAGAGGAGACCCAGTGGACCTTCAACCCACTCAACACCCCCTGGCGGAAAACTCCTCGACCGCGGGTACCGAGAAAAGCTCCGGTGGAGCGTATGCGAGCCTTGAGGCAGCGGATTCAGGATGTAACGCTACCCGCGGTTTCACACCCTCTGGACGACAGTGGGGAGGAAGGGGGTGGAACTTCAAAAACTGGCCCAGCTTCAGAACCCCCACCTTTTAAACTTCGACCTGAGGTGTTTCCTTCGACGTCTCGACCAGCAGCGTGTCCAGCCTTGGCAGAGAGGGCGTCAACCTCAAGCGCAGAGCGCACTACGAGCGCAGCGCGCAAGCGCACTGGAAAACCTCGCAGCAGAACTCCGAAGACTGTACGAGACCGACTGCAGCATGAGGCAGAGGTTACGAGGTTGGGAGATGAACCACCAGGACTTCGAGCGGAGTCACTGGCGGATCGCACGCGTGCTTGGAGAGAGATGACGCACCCGGAGCACATGGCCGCGGCAGCGCTGGTAAAGGAGAATGAGAAATGGAGAGATGCATGGGTACCAGAAGGGTGGCGCAGATATCGCCGCCGCTGGTACAGATGGCATGGGAAGGTCACCCCTGACCTAACGATAACCGAAGGAGCAGTTCAGCTATCTCTGGAGACCGAGTGCGGTACTATCCCAGGTTCTGGTGGAGATGTAGGAATTCCAGACGCCTGGTGCAGTCTATACCGGGTGCACCAATGGAACCAGCGAGAAAGGGAAGCTGCGGAGGAGGCCGCTCACCTGGCCCTACCATCAACAGCAAGTGGTGATTCACTCTCCCTGGACTCAGCGGAACCATCAGATGCGAATCCAGAGACAACTCTGGATTTGACCTTATCTCCATCCAGTTCTCAGCCCGCAACTTCTGGGGACATTTCAGACCTCGAGGACTCCCAGCGGTCGCTCAACTTCACGCAGCAGTTGATGGAGCGGCAGCTGGCCGCCGCCAGATCGGAGAACAATCCAAGTGTGCTGACAACGGTGACAGAAGGAGTGAAGCCGACTCCCCTGAAAACCATCCAGGAGGAAACCCACCTGGAACTGCTACTGACCATTCAGAAACAGCAACGCCACCGTCTGCGGCCGATCCTGGAAGGTAATGAAGCAGTGGCAGCACCAGCGAACGTCACCAACGCCCAGGCGGCACCGCGGGAAGAAGAAACCCCCTCTTTCACTCAAAAGTCCGAACCAGAAGATAGCTCTGGGGAGGAAGAGGAGAAGGAGATTTCCATCCAACCTCTTCGCTCTTACCCTCTGGAAAGCCGCAGAGAGAGCCGCGCCAGACGACGCGCTCAAGGACAGGAGCGACGCGCTAAGGAGCGGCAGCTACAAGCAGATCGCGACCTGGAAGGTGGATGATACTTTGGTCCGGATCCTCGTTCTCAGCCTGCACCACCGCGCACAAGACCTATCCGGTCTAAGCAGCGCGTACCTTTGCATCACCCAGTGCGAGCAGCCATCTGTGCACATCTGAGACGCGATGGTCAAGTAATGTGGAACCAGGACAGTCAGCTGACTGCGATTCGGGACAAAGAGGGAACGCTGCTATTGGTGTTCTGGGCCTTGCTGAAGGGACAGCGAGTGCGCGTGCTGGTGGATTCGGGTGCCTCGGATGAATTCATCTCCAGTGAGTGCGTCAAGAGATTGAACCTCACAGTTCGCGCTAATGGGATGCCGCTGAACGTTACCCTCGCGGATGGGTCAGTGCAGACCTCTGCGCAAGTCGCTTACGGCAAGCTGACCGCCGAGACTTCAGAGGGGACTTACTCCGAGGTCATCAAGATGCGAGTACTTCCTCTGGGCATCAAGGTGGACATTGTACTCGGAGGAAGGTGGTTGAGACACCTCTCGCCGGTCACGCTGGACTATGATGGGTGGGGATCAGTCAAGTTTCGCCATCATGGCAAATCCGTGCGGATACGGGGATGTTCGCCGGGGCGTAGCTCCACACGCAAAGGCGAGAGAACCGCGATGGCTCTGGAACCGATTGTAATGTTATCAGCGGCCCAAGCGACCAAGGAGATCAAAGCCTATCGGCGCAGATATGCGGGAATGGACAGTGCCGCGACACCCCACGACATCTTAGTGGCCTATGCGACACCTTTGGTAGGGACTTCGATGTTATCAGCGGTGGCCACCAGCGAGAATTTGGAGGACCCTTCAATCTCCCCCGAATGGAGAAAGAAGTTTCAAAAGCTGATCGAGTCCTTTTCACCTCGAGTAATTCGCGAAGCGCTGCCCAACTTTGACGCCCTGCGAAAAGATGAAGTGGCCCATGTGAGACTGCAAGAGGGATGGAATGGCATCGCGCCCGCTAAGAGGCCCTATAAGATGTCCATGGTGGAGCTGACTCAACTGCGAGAACGCCTGGATGAACTCCTGAGCAAGGGCTACATCAGGCCTTCCTCAAGTCCGTTCGCTGCACCAGTGCTGATGGTTCCCAAGCCTGGGAAACCTGAAGTACTCAGAATGGTCTGCGATATCCGAGCCATCAACAGCCTGACCGTCAAGGACAAATATCCACTTCCCGACATTCAGCAGTTGTTCGACTCCATGCATGGGGCCAAGTACTTCTCCTCCTTCGACGCAGTCGATGGGTTCTGGCAGATGGCTATGGCGTCTGAGGATGTGGAAAAGACTGCGTTCACTTCTCCCTATGGCTCGTATGAGTGGTTGGTGATGCCCATGGGGTTGACCAACAGTCCTTCCTGCTATCAGAGACGCATGCAGCGCGCTCTGGGACATCTTCCTTTTGTAAGAATATTCCTGGACGATTGTATCCTCTTCAGCAACACCTTGGAGGAGCATCTTTCCCATCTCCAGCAATTTCTCGAAGTCTGTGAGAACCAGTGTATCTACCTCAAGGAGTCTAAGTGTCAACTATTGCAGACCCAGATACGCTTTCTGGGGCACGTTATATCACGAAAAGGAAGTCAACCTCAACATGACAAGCTGGCCGCCATCAGGGACTGGCCCGCTCTGGAAAACGCCACGCATGTGCGCCAATTTTTGGGGTTGGCTGGGTACTACCGGCGGTACATGCTGGGCTTCTCCGAAGTAGCACAACCTTTGACTCAGCTCACCAAAGGGGATGTCGCTTGGCTATGGGGACCCATGCAGCGTTGGGCCTTCGAGGAAATTAAGAAGGCGTCATGTTCTTCACCCACTCTGGCGCTACCCGATATGAAAGCGGCGGCCGAAGGACGGCATCCTTTCGTGGTACAAACTGACGCCAGTGGAGTGGCGCTGGGGGGAGTACTGATGCAAGACGTAGGAAATGGATTGCAACCTATCGCCTTTGAGAGCAGACAGTTTAATGGAGCCGAGCAGAACTACCATGCTGGCGAAAGAGAACTCTGCGCTCTCCATCACTGCACTACGCAAACTTGGCGACACTACCTCATCTGGACCGAGTTCCAATTGCAGGGTGACCATAAGCCCCTAGTCTGGTTAATGGCACCCGGACAACCTCTCAGCCGACGCCAAGCCCGGTGGTACATGGATCTAGTGGAGGTAGGGGTACCCGAGATGGAGTACATCCCTGGGGCGCTACTCTGGGTTCCAGACGCTCTGTCCAGGCGACCCGACTACAAGGAAATTTCCGCGAGAGAAGGACTGGTAGAAGCTGGCTTTGTGCACCCGGTTACTGGAAAACCGCAGCGACCTCCCTCGGCCGCAGACACTGCCAGCAAGTTCCGACCTGCAGCTGGTAAAGAGTCTCGCCAAGGACGCGCGCCCCTGGGAGTGGTAGATCCCAACAAGTTGAAGGAGCGCAAGTCCAACAGCGCCAAGACCAAAGATCCTGAACCAGTCCTCGCGTACAGTGGGACTCTCACCTGGATGGACTCCCCTCAACTCTGGATGGACGCCCTACATACCCTGCAGCTGGCCGAAACCGGGTACGAGGAAGCGACCCTGGCAGTTCAGACGCGCTCTGGCAAACTGACAGCATCCTCGCCTCCTTCTCCCAGGAAGACCCCTGCTGATTACTCAGCAACGCCGAAGTGCAGCGAGGCCTCAACCAGACTCCTGGAGCCCAGCGACCGACAGGACTGGAAGTTCCGTGCGGACATGTTCGACTTCTTGAGTCAAGAATATGGACCTTTCGAGGTGGACGCCTGTTGCGACTTGGGAGGAAAGAATCGTCAGGTCAACCGCTACTGGACGGACTGCTTGAAGGAAAACTGGCGAGGGTTGAACGTCTGGTGCAATCCTCCCTTCTCCTCCAACCATTTGACCATCGAGGCCGTACTGAGGAGATATGTGGAAGAATGGCGTCTGGACCCTGAGAATACTTCAGCTCTCTTTGTCCTTCCTGACTTTCAGTCTCGCATGCCACAGTGGCGGCAGTTGTTCAGATCTGCGGGAATGAGAGTGGAGTACATTATTCCTACCCATGACGCTCAAGGAGAACCTGTGCAGATGTTCGCCGCCCCGGATGGAGCCCTTCTGGATCTTCCTTGGCCCCTGCTAGTGGTGTACGCCCCGCCAGCTCGACAGCGTGTCAAGCGGGAAAGGAAGACGAGTTCCCCCCCTCCTATCGTGCGTACTGGAGAAGCGGCCAGCGTTCGAGACCTGCATCAGCAGATATCAGGAGGCCAGTTTCTCAAAGCGCTGCAAGCGGAATATGGGCGACCTGGCCCCCTACAGACTTTAAGGAAGGAAATCCAAGAAGCTCCGCATCAACGCACTCGTGACTTCTGCGTAGTGGGAGATGTGTTGTGGAGGGTGAGCGCTGGGCGCTATCAGTTGGTACTGGGAGAAGATTCACCACTCCGTGAGGTAGTGCTGCAAGAGGCGCATGCATCTGTTTCAGCTGGACACGCGGGCAGGGACAAAACTCTGGAACGAGTACTGCGACGCTTCTGGTGGAAAGGGGCAGCAGAAGATGTGGGACGCTGGGTTTCATCTTGCACTATCTGTCAAGCGGTGCGACCGAGAAATTCCTACCCGGATGGATTGCTGAACCCACACACTATTCCTACGCGACTATGGCAAGTGGTCAGTGTGGACTTTGTCACTGGACTGCCAGTCACGGCGCGGAATCACGATGCCTTTGCTACTTTCACGTGTAAGCTCAGCAAAATGGTTCACATCATCCCGTTGAACTTCCAGGACAGCTCCGCTGAGGTTATCGCTCGAATCTACTTCGACCACATCTGGAAACTACATGGCACCCCTATGAAGATTGTCTCTGACCGCGACCCTCGTTTTCAGGATGCTATGTGGAAGGAATTGATGAGACTTATGGGAACCAAAGTGGCCTCCACCACGCCTTACAACCCTCGTTCGGACGGACAAGCTGAACATACCAACCGCGTGGTAGAAGACATGCTAAGGTCCTTCGTAGGCAGCAATCCAGAGGACTGGGATTTGTGGTGTGCTAACGTAGAGTTCGCCATAAACGATACGCGGAGCGATGTAACCGGCTTTACCCCGTTTGAGTTGGTCTTGGGGCACTCGCCTATGTCGCAACTGGACTTGTTCCTGCAAGCGGCTGCTGGACAACACTCCAGGCGTAAGGGTGGAGAAGGTACTGCCCACGAGATGGCTAGTAAATTCGCGGCTCAACTAGAGGACGCCCGCACTAAGCTAGAACTGGCACAGCAACGCCAGCGACATCAGTTTGACCAGCGTCACACCGCCAAATCCTTTCAGTTGGGAGACTTGGTCTGGGTAGATGCCAAGCATCTCACGGAAAATATCATGAACCGCGAATCCTTCAGGAAGCTGGGACCTCGCTGGCACGGGCCCTTACCCATCACCGAGAGGTTCTTCGGTGACCAGCAGCGAGAGCTACCCGAAATTGACAGAGGTGCTCCGGTGGCTTATCGGCTCAAGTTACCCCCTAAATGGCGTATCCACGATGTTTTTGCGCAGCATCGCCTCAAGGAATACCGCACCGCGGATGAAGCCTTTGCGCTGCGTCGACAAATACCTACTCCTGCCAAGGTTCTCGTGGATGGACAATCCCAGACCCATGTGTCTAAGATTCTGGCTCGAAGAGTGAAACCTATGAAAGGAGGCAAGGAAGTAGAAGAATTTCTGGTTCGCTGGACTGGGTACTCTAACGCTCATGACTCCTGGAAGACCCGTGAGTCGTTGAACTACGGGGGTGAACTCGAACAGCTCACGGAGTTCGAACAACTGAGACTATCACGAGAAGGACAAGCCCGTGAAAAAGCCTTACATGAGGTCAGAATGCAGCGGAAGCAAAGGCGGGAACGCGCCAGAGCTCTAACTTTCCTGGGCACTTCTGATGAAGGGAAACTCACTTCTCTGGACAACTGCCTACCTTGGGAACAATACTGTCGCTCCTCTGACGCCTTTGTGACGCATCTAGCTCTTCTGGACTCTGTGGTCTCGACACGCGAGTTGCGACTACTAGTACTTTTCAGTGGTACGGGAAGTGTGGAGAGAAGTTTCCTGTCATGTTATCCGAAGAGCACTGTGGTCACCGTCGATCATGATCCTCGCTGGCAACCTACCTACGCTGAGAAGGTTCAGGACTGGGACTTCAAGCGTTACGCGCCTGGTTACTTTGACGTCATCTGGGCTAGCCCACCGTGCACCGAATACAGTCAGGCTAAGACCACTGGGGTGCGACAACTGCGACAGGCTGATGCCTGTGTACGCCGAACGCTCCAAATTTTTGACTTTCTCAAACCCAAGCATTGGTTTATGGAAAATCCGATGGGCAGGTTTCCCTTTGCGCTGCGATTTCGACCCGTAGTTCGCCGGTTACCTACCCCGTTGTATTGCTCTTACTGTATGTATGGCACTGGCTACCGCAAGCCTACTTGCATCTGGACGCAGTCGCCTCCTCCAGTGGACCTACGGTACTGTACGATGGATACTCCTTGTCTTCACCAACAGACTCTGGGATCACATCCGGAAACTGCTCAACTGGGACCTCATCCGGGGCAACAAGGAGCGGGAGTCTCCACTGCTGTATACCCTCTGCCCTCTGGATTGCTTCGTCAACTCTTCGAGCACCTGTTCGATCAGAAAAGCATATCACGCATCCATACGCATGGCTGATCTGTGTCTGGATCTTAGCTGCTGTACAAATGACTCTGAGTTATCATCTCTTTGTACTAACAAGCTAAGAGGGGAGGAGTTGTGCCAAGGAACAATAGCCCTGCCAAGCCATTCGATTTGCATATTGTATTTATGCGTACTGGGGCAGTGAGATGGCAATGGGCTCGGAAGGGGACTCCCGAGCCATTGACTTCGTACTATGGGGAGCGAAAGCCTGGACTTGATTATAGCTGGCAGCATATTATCGTCCACCCTTCTGGTGCGCTACGCCGCTGGGAGCGTAATAGGGGCGGCGGCTGGTTTCTGGAAGACGCCACTCAGTTGAAGGCGCCGGTAGCGCCATTCTCATTACCGATCAGCAGCGTTGGGCACTGGAATCCGACGATTGTGATTGACGATGACGAATATCGTGGAATTCCCTACACGGGGCGTAAGCCTGTACACTCAGCGCCTACAGACAGTGACGATTCGGGTACAGGCGCTGTGTCCTGGAGTAAGGAGAAGTTACCAGATTCTGATGACAATGATGACGCGGGTGTCACTAACAGTAAGGAGAAGCTACCAGGTTCGGATGACAACGATGACGCGGGTGTCATATATGACATGGACACTGCCAGTCCGAAATGGGAGCCAGCCTCGCCTGAATATGATGACACCGAGGATGACGTCAGCGAGTTCGATGACTTGGTAGCTGACGATGCTGAAGAACAAGCTGAAGCTCGAAGGTTGAAGAGACTGGGACTGCAATTGATCATGGATGAGAAGGGTGAACTTCATCTGGGTACCAAAGGGCACCTCCCCGACCTCACCTGTTCAGCCAGAGGATCAGCCTATCACCGAGCAGAAGTCTGAGGCCATATCTGAGGATGCCCCAGCCTCTGTGGTGGAGACTGTTCATGTACCACCGAAGAAACCATCTGGGTCAGATACTGGATTGACTCCAATGGGTGAGAATAAGGCTGGGGTGTCTGAAGAGACGAAGAGGCAACCTAGGAAATATCCGAGATGTTGGACACATGAGTATATAACTCAATTGAAATGCACCATAAGCAGTGACAGTGATGACGAAGAAGTGCTTGACGTGGCTCCTCGTAGGAAGAAGGCAAAGATCAGCAAGGGACAATAAAATCAACTGTCTTGATTAGGATTGTCCAAATGCAGATTCTCTGATTAGGATTTGTATAGGTGGCAGAGGATGATATGCCAGCCGACATGGGACAGATCGATTAGAGATATGAACTGCGCGCCTTGAAAGTATAAGACCTGAATTTTGCCCATTTGGAGGCTGTTCTAACTTGAAGTAACTATTTGGAGGAGCTGTTGCTCAACCTGTTAATTTACTGGTCAATCTTTCCTGCCATAAAGATATTGCAATTGCTTGAATTGTAGCCTTGTTCAATATCCCTACCCTCCTATCCATATCCCTACCCTCCTATCCCTATCCCTAACCTCGTACCCGCCTATCCATATCCCTACCCTCCTATCCATATTCCACCTGCAGCATATTATGCCATGCATGTTGCCGTGACCCAGCACACCCTACTAATATACTTGGTACCTAGCACCTAGTGCGGCACCTAGTACTCAGGCTTTGTGGAGGTATCATCCGGGGCTCAAGTTGACCGTTTCTGTCCACTAAGCACTCAAGGGTCGATTCTCTGGAGGGGCATGTCCTCCACCATCGCGTCGTCCTCCAGCCGCTGAAACTCGATCAACACGTCGTTCCTCCTCTCCTCCAACACCACTTTCTTCGTTCTTGGCCTGATGGGTTGTGCCAGCTCCATCGGCCGCTCCACCGCTGCGATCTCCGTCCTGGTTGCCCAAACCGCCGCCCGCCGGTAGCAATCCAGCGTCCGGTCCACGTCCGGCGACGATAACCGCTGCCCCCCCTGCCGTCTCCTCGTTGTCCTCCCATGCATGCCCAGTGATTGCCCCCTGTATCCCAAAGCTTTCACCCCGGCCGATCGGAAACCAAACACTGGCCGAGTCTGCCTCCCACACCTCCTCCGCGCAAATCGCACAAAGGTTGATTGCCACGAACGCGCGCCCGTCTCTACGGCGCAGCGGGTTCAAGATCGGCTCCCAAGTCTGCCACTGAGCGTGCGAAAAGTGTTCACGCTCGCAAGAAATTGCTGAAATCTGTAAGGGTAGCCCTGACCGGGAGTCCTGGTGCAGGCCCCTATGCAGATTCACAGGTAGGCCAACTCTGGGCTGATGACTGACCCGTAGGTTCGTGCTGTGGCACAGCGAGGTGTCGTCGCAGGTAGCTAGGACCCGATCGAGACCGACCGTGTACGCTCGGCTGTGTGACCGTTCTGTCTGGGTATATCTAGCTTAGGGTTCAGTATTATATTTGGTTTTATCCACATCGGTTCCGCGACTCTCTGAACTCCCTGAACCAGAATATACTAGTAGGGCGTGGGCCCATTCCACGCTATTTTCCACAGCCAATTTGGCCATGATTGGCTAAAGCAGCCGCTGGGAGAGGTGGTGCGCGGAGGTGCGTTTGGGTGCGCACAGGAATTCTGAGATAAGCGGTTTACGGTGAGCAGCTTGGAGCTGCGGCTATGGGGATTCGACCCGGACTGGATTTCGTCGTAGCAACGTTCTTTTGCAGTTTACAGGTTGCCTTGATCCCGCTCGCTACTGACTGTTGGTCTGGTGTCCGCGGCACCTTCGACTTCGGCGACATTTCCGGTGCCCCTCGCTTGCATGGCTCTTCCGCTCCTTAGATACGTGACGGTGGCGTCCCATCATATCCGCAGTGTTACCAAACGCGCTCCCGCGTGTCATCTTCCCTCAGGCTTTCCACGTTATTGGAGTGTCTACCAGAGCAAATAAAGCGGTCCCTCACGAGGAACTCAGACGTTGACGCCTCGCTGAGGCTGACAGGCCATGTACGGAACACGCCGACAGCAAGATCGCCGGCTGTTCCGAACCCTGACCCTGCTTCCAACACCGACGTTGCGACGAAGAAATACTTGCAGGAGCAGTTCAGGCTTGTGGACAAGGTCTACAAGCAAGGGGCGGCTGCATCGGACCTGGGCCAAGCCCTACCATTTTAGAAAACGTTAGTACGTGCACTAACGGTGAGTTAGTGTGTCTTAACGTCATACTAGCGCATACTAACGCCGCTTACTTTTAGTACGCGTACTAACGACGTACTAACGCGATGCGTTAGTACACAATGTGCGTTAGTATGATTGAATGTGGGAGTTGGTGGACTCGTGGTGTGGTGCGTAGTGGGTCACGGATGGGGTCCAAATGCACTTCAATGATGTTCTAAGGCGATTGGATGGCGAACTGGACATTGGTTAAGGGGGTATGACGCTGTTTGAAGAAGCCGATATGTGGGCTAAATTCCTTTGGGAATGTGCTACGTTAGCATGTCGTTAGTATGTCGTTAGTACACTAGACCAATCACACGTTAGCGTGTTAACGGCGTACTAACTCCCACTCTTCTTAAGTGTGGGAGTTGGTGGACTCGTGGCGTTGTGCGTAGTGGGTCATGGATGGGGTCCAAATGCACTTCAGTGATGATCTAAGGCGATTGGATGGCGAACTGGACATTGGTTAAGGGGGTATGACGCGGTTTGAAGAAGCCGGTATTGGGGCTAAATTCCTTTGGGAATGTGCTACGTTAGCATGTCGTTAGTATGTCGTTAGTACACTATACCAATCACACGTTAGCGTATTAACGGCGTACTAACTCCCACTCTCCTTAACCCTTCGTTAAACCGTTTCCTGGGTCATATATGACCCAAGGGTACCTAAAATTGATTTATGAAGCCGTCTAAAATCCAAAAATGCTTTTGAAAACAGTTTTGAAAAGGTCTCCCTTATGCGCATCAAACTGCGTGCCCAATGTTTCTCAACACTGTCGCATGCTTTCAAGATCGAACGATGAAGAGTGTGAAAATCGTTTGACACAACACACGGTTATGGTTTGCGCGTATAAATACGCATGTTCAACCCTATTTAGGTCACGTTACATCTTCAACACATAGCTAGGCGTTATGCAAAACATGCTAGGGTCATGATTAGGGTTTACACGGGACAGTGGATACGAATTCAGCGCCGCAATGCGTGAGATATACATTCATTTGTGACATCGCATTTTCACTTCATGCTCAAATTTGAACAATGCAGTACGATGCGCCTTGGAAATACGCTTCAAGTGGTATGCTCAAAACGCAAATCGGCCTTCGTATGAGGCGGCTATATGGAAAACACTGACTTCAACCAAAACCAAAAATAGTTATGACGGTTTAGGGGTTAAGTGTGGGAGTTGGTGGACTCGTGGCGTGGTGCGTAGTGGGTCACGGATGGGGTCCAAATGCACTTCAATGATGTTCTAAGGCGATTGGATGGCGAACTGGACATTGGTTAAGGGGGTATGACGCGGTTTGAAGAAGCCGATATTGGGGCTAAATTCCTTTGGGAATGTGCTACGTTAGCATGTCGTTAGTATGTCGTTAGTACACTAGACCAATCACACGTTAGCGTGTTAACGGCGTACTAACTCCCACTCTCCTTAAGTGTGGGAGTTGGTGGACTCGTGGCGTGGTGCGTAGTGGGTCATGGATGGTGTCCAAATGCACTTCAGTGATGATCTAAGGCGATTGGATGGCGAACTGGACATTGGTTAAGGGGGTATGACGCGGTTTGAAGAAGCCGATATTGGGGCTAAATTCCTTTGGGAATGTGCTACGTTAGCATGTCGTTAGTATGTCGTTAGTACACTAGACCAATCACACGTTAGCGTGTTAACGGCGTACTAACTCCCACTCCCCTTAAGTGTGGGAGTTGGTGGACATGTGGCGTGGTGCGTAGTGAGTCATGGCTGGGGTCCAAATGCACTTCAGTGATGTTCTAAGGTGACTGGATGGCGAACTGGACATTGGTTAAGGGGGTATGACGCGGTTTGAAGAAGCTGATATGGCTGAGCTCCTTTGGGAATGTGCTACGTTAGCATGTCGTTAGTATGCCATTTAGTACACTAGACCAATCAGACGTTAATGTGTTAAACATATATTATCTAACATGTTAAACGTGTACTAACCACGGTATACGTGCGTAAACTACGCAACCACTGCACATGCTGGGTGTTCCACTAAACCACACGACGCAAGATGCCGAGGGACTGTCCACGGCCTAGAATCCCGTCGACCGAAACATGAGTTCAGTCCTCATTGTCGTCCTAGTCGTCGTCGTAGTCAAGTGGTGGCTTTAGGCATTCAAAAAAGTCAGCCGTGGGGTCAAGAATGACCGCGATCTCCATGCACGGATGTGGTACGTATAACGACGACCTGCTGTTCAACTTTGTTGGCTAAGATGAAATGCTCGGAGTTCTTCTCAAAAGCCGTTGGGTCACGGTGCGGGTTGAAGGTGTACACCGTCTTAGCCAAATCGTCCGGCCCGAGAATCGAGTTCCTCCTACGATAGGCCTTGATTTGTTCTTCGGTTGGCTTTGTCAGCCAGTTGACTTTCAATAAGGTGTACAACCGTCCCGCGATCTCCACCCGCAGAATGTTTGTAATGCGGTTGTGCCGGCATACCGCCACCATTTTTGATACGCAGTTAGCTGGAACATAGTGCATTAATTAAGTAAAGTAGCTGCCACGTTAGTAGTGTACTGTTAGTTACCGAATATCGCACTAAGTGTACACTACCGTATCGACATAGGGCACAGATAACGTGTTTCACTGGTTTCTTGAGAGACATGCATATCACGAGGTATATGGATAAAGGCATGACTCACCCGTCATATATCGTCGTCACCGTGGTTGCCGCCCACTCGGATACTCGAAGCTTCTTTGTGCTCCCCTCATATTCATGACCCAACCGGAAACCTTCGGGAACAGGTTGACAAGGTGGTGGTGGAGAAACAAGTGCGTGGGGTGCGGGGTTACGAATGGCTCTGCGGGCTAGTGGTGGGACGGGCAGTGCTGCTGTCAAGGCGCTGGGGGCCGGCCCCGGACCTACGGGCGTCCCGAAAATTGACCTTGGGCCTATCGCGGACCTACGAGCAATTCTCCTCCGGACCTATGGGCCTGACAATTCTAGTATAGCCACACCACCGCTGGAAAGCCCCGGACCTACGGTGGGCCTATGGATTTAGGAGTGTTTTGTTGTCCAGATGGATTTATCGGGGACAGGTCGAGCTTACAATGGTGTGATGTGATCCGGGCCTACGGCGGACTTATTGGAAATTGTATCGAATAGGAAATACGTTGAAATGTTGGCATGCATTTTACTATTCCCACGATATACTGATTTATAAGCACTCTTTAGATTTGGCAAATTACGGAGTGGATAAGACCTGGATCCCTAGTAGAAAATAATGCCTAAAACCGTCAGCAATGCTGGAGGTAAAAACTCGGCGCATGGCGAGTAATCTGGTCCGTAGACCCGACGATACATAGGTAGGGGAAATGCTCCACCGACCCGGATATGATGGGTGAACATAATTATGCAAAAATCTGGCGAAAGTCGGTTAAGATCGAGTGAAAATTCGCCTGCGGCGCACCAAAAATGGGAGAAGGCAACATTGGGTCCGAGTATTTTTGGAGGTGTGCTGACACAAAAAAAATCATTATTTTCTATTTGGCCTGGGTATTTTTTATCCGGGAAGAGAAGCCTTAGATGGATAAATAAGTCATGCATATGTGCATCGTGGGATCGTTGAATAGGTTGGATTTGGTTTTATAAAGATTTTGGAACATTTCGGTATTTATTTTCATTTAATAAACTTTTAGATTTATCAAAAATTGTCTTGATATATGTCTAGTACTGTAACGCTACATAATCGACTCATGGGATTCAAATATCAAGTCATGCATAATATATGTGCATTGATATGCCTTTGATGATAATAAGAGTGCTTCGAACTCGAAGGGATCGATGTACTAGATGGAGCACTTAATTAGGCGAAATCTTGCGTGTGCACTTGTCAACTTAGATAACCCACATATATGTCAAGAAATCGTGCAAATTACACGGGCCGGGCGGACCTATGACGGACCTATGACTATCTGGGTGCGGACCGCCCGGACCCATACGGGACCTATGCAATCCCGAAAACGGGGCCTACGGTGATTTCTTGAAGACAGCAACACTGGGGACGGGTACACGTGAGGACACCGGCGCGCCTTGCCGTAGAAGAATCCCACGCCGGCCGGGAGTCGGTGTGGGTGCACGCTCGGGCGCGGGCTCGGGCGAAGGTGGATCCGGGCGAGAGGCTTGTGCACGAAGAGTCGCAAAGTGTTCACCTTGACGTTTATTGTTCATTGCACAAATCCCAATTCTGCCCCCCCCACCCCACCCGCCCTCCTATTATGCAATACAGTAATCACTCAGTAATAAGAAACCCCGCCAATAAGAAAGTAGCCAGCTTTTTTGATTTCTTCACAATATTTAACACATAACACTCCATATTTAAGATCTCTATATAAATAAGAAAGTTGCTAGGCTGACCAAAAAGTCCTGTTTTCTTAAAATCGAGTGTTTACTGTATTCTGCGTTGTTAGTGTGAGTTTAACAGAAGGGATCTTTTCGGGAATATTCCATTGTTAGTACGCTAACAGGACGCTAACGGCATGCCTTAGCGCACTAATGTTGCCCTAACTTAACACTAACGGAAAGAATCTTTTAGGGAATATTCCATTGTTAGTACGCTAACAGGACGCTAACGGCAGGCCTTAGCGCACTAACGTTGCCCTAACTGAACACTAACAGAAGGAATCTTTTAGGGAATATGCCATTGTGCGTTAGTGCATGCCACCTAATGCCTCCTTAACGACGTCAATAGGGCGCCATTTAGTGTCTTGTTGCATGTAATGCGCTAACTCAGCGCTGAACGTAACGCACAATGGCATATTCCCTAAAAGATTCCTTCTGTTAGTGTTCAGTTAGGGCAACGTCAGTGCGCTAAGGCCTGCCGTTAGCGTCCTGTTAGCGTACTAACAATGGAATATTCTCTAAAAACTCGAATCGCGAGATAAAAATTACTCGACGGCAGGATTCGAACCCACGCGGGCGGATCCCCAAGGCGACTGCCCACTCGTCATGTCCAACTGCGCTACGATCAAATAAAGTGACGTATATCACCGACAAAAAATACAATGTCATCCCATGCCATATGAAGTCACAGTGACACTGACGATGACGCCTGAGACAGTCGAGTGACACACGACATCGACATCGAGGATCGACAGTGGCATGGCAGTGGATGTGGTGTCCACTGTAGTCAGTACTGTGTCACTGTGTCACTGTAGTGGTCAACACCGCACCGACCGACTGACATGACATGACGAGGTATCCGTTTTTGGTTTTGAATTATTTCAACAGCATTCTACACTCCGGTGTCTACACACTGAGACAGTGAACAGTCTGTAGCAGTGTCACTCGACTGTAATGAAAAAACACTTCCGTGTGCAGCTGCTGCTGCTGCTGTGCTTGACCTTGTTTCAAGTGCGTACTCGCTCTCGCTCATGTATTTTTTATTTCTACCGTAACTTTATGCTTGCGAGGATGTTTTCATGTGTAGCCACGATTGTTTTGCTGCGCGTCTTGGTCTTTAGCCAAGTGCGTAGGGGTGTCAAAAAGATAAATTGGTTTCTTGGTTCCTAGTCCAATGGACTAGGACAAGTTGGTTCGAATCCGACTCACCCCGCTGAATTTATTATTTTCTTGTGGTTACTTGCTAACTTGTTTTGCTTTTGCACGCAGAAATGAAGCTGATCTTTAGTTCTTCTAGTCTTTGAGCTCTTCGAGCGATTCGAGCTCTTCGAATTCTTTCATTGGTATGGTTCTCTCATATTGTTTACATGATCTGTCTTCAGTTTCCCTTCAACGCGTTTTGATCATACTTATTGAGACTCCTTGTGTGGGTTGGGTTTTTCAAACGCAGGTACATTGGAACGATTTCTTTTCTTTCTAGAGTAGAGTAGAGTAGAGTAGAGTAGAGTAGAGTAGAGTAGAATAGTTTGATTATCCCGCAGACTTGTTGTACTAGTGATATGTTGACTTTTGTTTGCAGAGTAGAGTAGGCTGTTTTTCGCAAGATCGCGCGTTTTGTTGAACTTTTCTTTTAGAGAATTGTGATCAACAACTCGCAAACATATTAGGGCTTAGAAAGCAGTGTAAATATAGTTGAATGATGGATACTACGTTCTTATTTTGTCTTCTATTCATTGTCATGCATACTTTGTGTATACCCATATTGCATTTGCGCATTCTAGCGAAAGAATTGTGTTCTTGAAAGCATCATTTTGCCACAAACAACATGAATGCACATTTGTACACACCCCGCCACATATGAAATTATGCAAGCTTGTATGGTGTGTGTGCATCTATCATGCACACACACAACATTCGTGTTTGTGTTTACATCTTCAATAGTGTGTACGTGTGTAGCAAGTGAACGCGCGTATGCTTTTAGAATGGGATAGCACAATGGTATGATACACTATTTGAACACTAACACTAGATTATGTGCACACTAACCGGTCGTTAGTGTGCACAAGGTTAGTGTGCTGTTAGTGTAGTGTTAGTGGTATATTAACGATATCCTAACGACACACTATCGGTATACTAACCATCCGTTAATGCTCAAAGTTAGTGTGCTGTTAGTGTAGTGTTAGTGGTATATTAACGATATCCTAACTACATACTATCTGTATACTAACCATCCGTTAATGCTCGCAGTTAGTGTGTCGTTAATATACCGTGAGTTAGTGTACCGTTAGTGTGCCGGTTAGTGTGTCAGTTAATGTCCTAACCACGCGTTAATCGTTTGAGTTAGTGTGTCGTTAAGGTACCGTTAAGGTATGTTGCACAGAATGCATGCCCTAACGGTACCTTAACGACGCAGTTAGCGTGCTATTAGTGTATGTACAAGCACACTAACGCGCCGTACTCTTATACAGTTAGTGTGTCGTTAGTATATCGTTAGTGCACGTACTAACGTTTTCTAAAATGGTAGGGAAGGGTATCCGCAAGGATATTCGTGGTGACAAGCGACATCATTTCAGCGGTACGACCGACGCGGGCCTCCTCTCCGACGTGGTGGTGCAACTACGTGCGGAGTTTCAGTCCGCTGGGCTGGATCTCAGTTCATTCGACCTCGACGACCCCCAGGCTCTGGTGGTGGGCAGGATGAATGGGCTGCTGTACGACGTGCTGGGTCCCACCATCATTGAGAAACACAGCAACGCGCATATCTGGCTGACGGGTACGGACGCTTCTGCCGACCGGGATGGGCGGCGGGCGCTGGTGGACATCGTCAAGCGCAGCGTGCCCGTGGCGTTACGGGAATCTTACCAGCAGGAGCACGCAGCGCTGAGTTATCCCGCAAACGTTGACCCGCAGCCGATTTTGGCTCGCCCTACATTCTGGGAAAATCAGAAGACGTCTTCTGAACGTCTTATAGACGTCTTCGTAGACATGATGTCTTCTGATTTCCAGAAGACGTCTTCGGGGTGGAAACGGAAGACATGCAAAGGGCAGTCTTCCCGGAAGATACACGGAAGATGTTCCGAATGTCTTATGGGCCAGAATACATTCTGCCATGTGTGGCTACTGCCCCGAGCTTGGGTCCTATCACAAGGACCCACGCATAATGCTCGTACCATGCATAATAATTGAATATAGTTATAGTTTGACCGCTTTCGTCGAGTATTTATGAGCCCAATTAATTTATTTTTAAGTGAGAATGCATAGTGATTGCATTTATGTCCTTGGTTGCGGCGGTTACTTTGGATATGTGTTTCCCCTAAAAAAATAATTAAAATGGCGGGTCCTTTCACAAGGACCCATTTTTTATTTGCTTGCTCGAAGGTGCTATGAAAATTGCAGTACCCATATTATCAAGTTCTCGAGCTGCTCTTTCTGCAGTGTCTTGTCAAAACTTTCATCCGAGGTCATCTTGACCCTCAAAATATCGGATGAAGCAGCAAAAATGACCCAACTTAAAAATTACACGAAATCGACTGCCCAAAATGTCGCCTTTCGTCTTGTATGACTGTGCATATGCACCACGTTATGGTCCATTCTGGGTATATAGAGGGCTTAAAAATTACGTTAGTGTGTATATATGAAGACTGCAATGCGGCGATAGCTTGCAGGCGTCATGTGCGCAGTCAATGTCACATCTCCGACATTGTTCCATGCCAAAATTAGCCCATATATTTCCTAATATTTGCCTAGGAAATGGCGGGATATGTGGATTGTGACACCTATAACGGCGTGAAATGGGATGCCACCGGGCACAAACATCCACCGATCATCGGCCATGGTATGTGCCACCAATATTGCATAGCGTCGGCGCCGTGTGCTTCAAAATTCCGTTTGTGAAAAAATTCAAGAGCTACATACCTCGTTTTCAAACATTTGAAAAACTACAACGTTGAAAATTTCAGGGTTACTAGCAGTTATGCTACCAATAGACGCACGCCACATCGGATATATGCCAAGCAGCCATAGAATAAGTTAGTTTGGGTCATAATTAGTCTACCTTATTGGTGGTTGCCTCAATTTATCTCAAGAAGATGCTTTTAAAAAAATCGTGAAAAAGTGGTCCTTGTGAAAGGACCCAACGCAATTTGGGTCCTATGATAAGGACCCCGGGGCAGTAGCCATGTGTTATCGACACATATGTGATGATTATGCAATTTGGCCACATAGCTACTTCATACCACGCGTACACTAGTCGCGTAATCACAGAAGACATTCAGAAAGCGCACAGACGACATGCGGAAGACATTCCAGGTATTTTCCTAACATCTTCAGGGTTGTCATCATGCTCTGTTGCTATGATACATAATATACGGCTAAGTTAATTGATAGGTCTATCTACACATACATGCGTACGTATGTACGATTGCATCTATTCAACATACAGACCACTAAGTACGATGCCCGGCGTATTATCATGATCGCCTTTTGCGTCTTGCACCTTTCAGTCGTGAACCATCATCGTCGATGCACTCGAAAAAGTCAGCCTTTAAATCAAATACCACCGCCGTCTTCATCACAGGATGTTTCTTGATTACAACTTGGTGCTCAATTTGAGCCGCCAGGATGAATGGATCAGTAGTGTCCCAAGGTGTCTCGGGATCATCCGGGTCGTATGTGTACACCACCTTTGCGGTATTGTCCGGCCCGTACTTCGAGTTTAGCTTGGCAAACCGTTTTGTCGTCGCTTGGTTGAATTCAGGGAACCACTTTCCCTTCACAAGAATGTACTCTTTCGCGGCCAAGTGGACCTTGTAGATGCTATCTACCATGGCGTACCTGCGAGTTGGAGCCACAATACTCTATAGTAAGAATCCCCGAAGACGTCGAGAAGACACACATAAGACATTCGGTACATATTCTGCGCACATTCACCAAAACGTAATGCACGGACGCACCTACCGGTCAGTCTCGATTTCCTCGCCTTTGATGTTTTCTCCAGAGAAAAAGGCTCGGAAGTAACGTTGACAAGTTTTCTTCGTCTTGTCCTGAGCTGCCGTGCGATAGCAAACTCCTCGAACCACGACCGAGCCGAAAGATTGACACACGTGAGGAGGCCCTTCGACGAGTGCCGCTTCATTCTCCGTGAATGGTCTCCCCAGCCAGACCTTGGGGTCGCTACCGTGCATACTGTATGCAGCGGCACATCCATCAGGCGAGACGCTCCGGCTCGTGCGCCAATACGTCTCCGAACCATATGGTTTTCCCTGCGAATGTATACGTGCACAGTGTCAGGACATGTATTTACCGAAGACATGTGGAAGATGTCTAGACGATATGCGGAACGTCTTCCAGGCACCTTATGGGTTTCATTTCTTACTTACCTCTTGCAGCAGGTGACGTAGTCGTCGAATTTTGCCTTCAATTTGCGGTATTGGGGCACGTTGCCATGCATCCACAGCTCCAGCGCTTTCGTTTCGGCGCGGGAGAGTACATGGCGCTTGCCTTGTGTTACCAAAACCACGGTGTTCGGCGCCCTCAATCAACGGTGCGGTGGCCAAGAACGGGAGCACGGGTGGCCGGGTGGGATTGGTGGTTGCCTCCCGCCGGCGACGAAGTACCAAGATTAACCCTCGCACCACATGTACCATCCGGTACCGCCCGAAGCCTTGCATAACACTCTGAACCGGATATGCATTGTTCTTCACCCACCTTCGAATCTTCCCGTTGAATGATTCGAACACGTACATCCATGTCCCCCGTATTGGACCATACATGAGGAGTTGGTCGGGGAAGTGGGAAAGCAAATGCGTGTTGATGACCAGCCAGTCAGGTGAGCCATCGCGCTCGAGTGACTTGAAGAATTCATCCACCCGATTTTGAAGCTTAGGAACATCCTGCAAAATCACCAAATAAAAGGTAATTAAGGAAGACTTGTGGAATGTACTCGGAACGTATTCAGGATGTCTTCCAGATGTCTTCCGTACCTTACAGTCTACAAGCTCCGAAGTGAGCTCTCTCGTTATGACCGTCAACTGCCCGATCAAGTCTTCAAGCATGTTTTTCGAGTAGCCCTCGTCTCTATCCCAAGACGCTAGCACGCTCATGATGCCCGCTTGTAGCATTTTCAACGCCTCGCGACACTTGAGCGTCTTCGGTCCGGTGTTCGTGCCGTTCGGACGCAACATCTTCTTATGGCCTTGCCCCCATGACCTTCCCAACGAGAGCTCCGTCATGAACTTCAAGGCGGTCTCTAGCGACCTCAAAGATTTCGACCCTTTTGCCCGCATCGGGATTTGAAACGGACCAATTGCCATTGAATATCGTTCCACACCTGTCATTTTCCCGGGCGCGAAAGTTAGTGGTAACAGGAAGACATCTGGAAGACACGTAGAGGATACTTGGGGCACCTTCCGGGCACCTTCCTAGCTAGTGGTCGGGTTTTGACTGCATCACCTTTGTCGTCCCTTGTCGGCTTCCACCACGTGGGATGCATATCGTTCGCGCGAGCGTGCTCTCTTACACCCGGCGTAAAGTCGAACCCCATGAGTGCCTCATGGACATATAGCCCAAGGTTTCGGAGTTGATGCATGCCGTCAAGGATGACATTCTTGGAAAGATCGAAATACGGCAAACGAGATAGTGCCGATGGGAACTTCACACCGGTTTCGCCGATTTCCTCCTCCAACACTTCCTGAAGATTGGCCGCATTCTTACACGTGCTAAGCAAGACGTGTCGTTGGCCCGCGCGTCGAATGAACTCGTCGGTCTTTGGTACGGCGGGCCCTGCGTACAATAACAGGAAGACGCTCAGATGACACCCGGAAGATGTTGTGAATACATTCGGCATGTCTTTGGGGAAAGCGGACCTGGCGGATCTTGCTCGCAAAACTTGTACAACATCTTATTTAGATGCGGGCATTTCCCCTTCCCCCGGATCAACATTTTGCACACGCACAGAAGCTGCCCACGCCCATAATGGTCATAGCATCGACGAGCCCTACATAGTCAAACACGGCCGGAATTTTATTATTTTGGAATAGAAAAGTGACCTTCCTGGAATAGAAATTTGAATTCTGAATTTTAATTTACAGATCTGCCTAGCTCAGCGTGTATCAGCTTAGTGTGTCTCAACTCGGCTCAGCGTGTCTCAGCTCAGCGTGTCTCAGCTTAGCTTAGCTCGACACAGCGTGTCTCAACTCCGTGTGTCTCAGGCCAGCTCACCGTGTCTCAGCTCGGCTCAGTGTGTCTAAGCACAGCGTGCCTAAGCTCAGCTTAGCGTGTCTCAACTTAGCTCAGCGTGTCTCACCTCAAGGTGTCTAAGCTCAGCTTAGCGTCTCTCCACTTAGCTGAGCGTGTCTCAGCTCAAGGTGTCTAAGGTATCAATTTAGCGTGTCACAGCTCAGCTTAGCGTGTCTCAGCTCAAGGTGTCAGCTCAGCTCCGCTCAGCGTGTATCAGCTTAGTGTGTCTCAACTCGGCTCAGCGTGTCTCAACTCAGCGTGTCTCAGCT